>MU378270.1:0-75070 GCA_022495175.1 Hypoxylon argillaceum | reverse complement strand
ATAAATTATATAATATAATTAATAAATTTAATTATATTATTATATTTAATATAACTTTTTAAAAAATTATTTATATAATAAAATTATTAATAATACTATTAGTTATATATATAAATTTTAAATTTTTATATAAATGTTTAATTAAATTAAAAATTATATAAAAAAAGCAATTTATAATTAATATTATATTATTTTAAAAAACATATAAAAATTACAAAATTATAAAAATATAATAAATTGATAATAAAAATAATTTAATAAATATTTATATAAAAAAAGCATTTAATTAAATATTAAAAAAACTAATTAATATAAATAAACTAATTATATAAATAAAAATATATATAAATCGATTAAATAGCGAAAAAAATAACAAAAAATTAATTAACATTAAAACTAAAATTACTATATAAAAAAAAGAAGTTTTAGTATTAAATTAATAATTTAATAAAACTTATATGTATATACTTAGTATATACAACTAGAACTTTGATCAAAACTTTTATTAAATAACTGAATAAATAAAAAATATAAAGACCTACTGAGATCTATAAGATCTACAAGTCTTATATATACACGAATCAATATAGAACCTTAAGACCTAAAAACAGACCTTAAACCTTATAGATTATTCCAAATTCTTTTATATATATATATACAAAAAGTTCTACTAACAAATATTAATATAAATAATAAAACTTTAATAATTTTTTTATAATATTTTTTATTTAAATTTAATAATTTTAAATATTTATTTAATAATAAAATTAAAACTTTTAGTTAATAATATAAAATTTATTATTAAAATTATATTATTAATATTATTATATAATTTATTATTTTTAATAAAATTAATAATAAATTTTTTAAATATTTTATTTTAATATTAATTAAAAAAAATTTATTTTATTAATATATAAATTAAAACTATTTTTTAATATTATAATATTTTTTATAATAAAATTAAAAATAATAATATTAATAAAACAATTTATAAATAAAATATTAATAAATTTATTAATAATAAAAATAATATTATTTTTAAAAATTTTAATATATTTAAATTAGTTAATATTTTATTTAATAATATTAATATTTTTTATTAAAACTTTATAATAAAAATTAAAAATAATATTTATTAAAACTTTTTTTTAATTAAAATTTATAACTTTATTATTTTTAAAAACTTCTTTTTTAAATTATATATAATATTATATAATAACTTTAATTTTAATAAATATATTTTTATTAATTATATATTTAAAATAAAAAATTAAAAAATTTATTATAAAATTAATATTATTTTAAACTTTTTTATTTAAATAATATTTTAATATAAAAATAATAAAATTAGTTTATTAATAATTGTAGTTTTTTTTAAAAAGTTTAAAAATTATTTATATATTTATTTAATTTGTTTTTATTTTTTTTAAAAAAAAAAAAAAAAAAAAAGCTTAAAGTTTTATTTTTATAATTTTAATTGTTATTATTTATATAACTTTTTATATTTAATTATTATTTATTTTATTAATAATTTATTTTTATTTAATAAAATTTAAAAATTTTTTAAAAAAAAAACTTTATAAAAATTAAAAAAATTTATTAATAAATTAAAACAGATTAAAAAAATTAATATATTAATAATATTATATTTAAAATTATTATTATTATTTTATTTATTTTTAAATTTATTTTTAAAAAGTTTATAAATAAAATTTATAATAAATTTAATTTAAATAATAATAAAAAAATTTATAAAAATAAATTAAATTATTATTTAGTTTTTAATAAAATTAATTATTTAAAATTAAATTATAACTTTTTATAATAATAACAAATTAAACAATAATAATTTTTTATATTAAATTAATTTATTATTAATATATTATTTATATTAATAATATTAATTAAATATAAAAAAATATTTAATTAATATAAATTTATAATAAATTTATAATAATTATTTATTAAAACAAATATTTTAAAAATTATTTAATATTTATAATATTAATTATAAAAAAATTTAAATAATTTATAAATAATAATTAAAACAAATAAAAGTTTTAATAAAAGTTTTAATTTTAATTAATTAATATATTTAATACTTTTAATTTATTTAATTTACTTAATTAAATAACTATTTAATTCAAACAACAAAATTAATTAAACAAGTCAAATAAGCGCTTTTTGCGATCAATTAAAGCAAATCACGTCAAAAGCCGTTTATTTGACTTGTTTTACCTGTGAGGAGCGCTGATCTCATTCGGTACACGCAAGCTCCGCAGAAAGGATCTGAGAGAAGGTTGTCGCCCGAAATCCACTTGTTGTATGCCTCGGTGAAGTGTTTTTCTGCCACTGAGAAGTGGCCATTCGCCCGGTGCACAGTTCCCAGTGCGAAGTTAGTGCTACAGCGCGAATCAGCAAACAGCTTGAGATGGAATGTGTACGCGAATCTTACTATGCAATCATAGCCCAATTATACGGTTTCTCAGATTCAAGTTGATCAAGGCCATGCGAAAGAACGTCTCGTGCGCGCGAAACTTGTCCTGCCCAAGCAAGATTGTTACCCATTCCCCATTTGAGGATGGCAGGCCACTCGGTCTTATCCTCGCTGTTGTCCTTGGCCCACTCAAGCCAATGATCTCGTGCTTTTTCTTGAAAAGCGATGGCTTCGGGAAATTTGTTCAGCGCAGCTAAACCATCAGCGACGTTTTCAGCACACCAGGCTTCCTCCCGCAAGTTACGGGGTTCGTCGGTACAATAGAGATCGTAAGCCAGTTTAAGCTTTATAACACCTTCTTCTAGTCTTCCAACACGTTCAAGTACCTGGCCTGTATGAGAAGTAAGAGAGCCCTCAAGATCAACTTGTATGTTCCGAGGCTGGGTCGGGATTGTCGGCATCGCCAAGGCATTGACCTCTACAAGCTCAAGGAGGTCGTTGTATCCATTGGTTTCAATCAGGTATCTGAGTGGATTTAGTTTGTTTCCTCCTGAAAATAAGAAAATGGGGTATTTCTTACCGCTGACAAGCGTTGTTCAAGTCGCAGTAAAGCCTCAAAGCCGAGAACATCGGGTCATTCTTCTTCTCCTCGCGAAAACAATCCCTCAGGCTCAACACTTGGGGAAGAAACAGAGAGCACGTATCCCATGTATGATACATCTGAGCGAACTCTTCACTTTTGCGCGGAAATGCGGCTGACACGATTAATGTTGCGTCGTTGAAGCTCTTTTGGCGATTCTCCCGGCCCATTAAATGCCTGAATGACGTTTGCACAAGCCTATGAACCGAGAATGCACGCTGCTATTTGTTGCGTTTTACTAGCGCAAGGGTCATCAAAGTTTCCATCTCATCCGAAAAATCAAATGAGTCTTCACAGAACTTGAGGGAATCGGGAAACGGTATGGACCCTTTTGGCTCGAAAAGTGATTGCGGGATGCTGTCAGGGGAAAGGAACGCCATTACACCGAGAATCGCGGAGGCTCGGTCGTTCAGCGACTTGAATGACATATCCCACAAAGCGTTGATCGAGTTATTACCAAAGATACCATGAACCTTCTGTGGTTGCTTCCTGTATATAGCAACGAATTCTTCAATCGACCAGGAGCGTCGATGGATCAACCCAGCCATTAGTGATAGCCCAAGGGCATGGCCACTGAGATTCTGGGCCAACTCATGCGTATTGTGAACCTCTTCGTCTGTTAGCTGCTTGGCTATATCCGTTGATAACAAATGGAGCAGAAACTGAGATCCAGCTTCAGTATCCCATTCTGTGATTTCGAGCCCGCCACTGGCAGGGTAAAACGCGAGGTTGCGGTTACGAGTAGTGATCACTACTTGGCCGCGTGAAGCCGTTGGCCAGTAGTTCATCAACAAGTCCACCGACTCGACGTTGTCGAATATCAGAAGCCATCGAGATTCTGTCAACGTTAGCTATGCATCAAAGGCAATCCCTATGAGCTTATCTTTGTAGCCTCACCTGTTTGTTCTAGCCAGTCCAAGGAGAGACTTCGATTCTTGTCGTGATCCCTAAGCTGTGCACCTGGAAGTTTCAGACGCACGGCGATGTCGGTGAACCCCTGACGCATCGTATTCTCTTTCTCCCCACCTACCCAGAACATGGCATCGAGATCCTTGTTGCGAATTCGCATTTCTGCGTACCTCAAAGCTATAGAGCTTTTCCCGACTCCGCCGATACCATACAATGCGAGAGCTTGGAACTGGGCAGAGCTCTCTGGTATCGCGTTGTTGAAAAATCTGTCCATTCCGATGATGTCGTCGGTACGGTCAAAGAAGCGATGAGTTCTTGTGGTTGGGTAGACATAACATGGAAGTGTAGCTAGGTCGTCCCCCAGATAGGACGATGATGAGCTCATCGTTGTTAACAAAGATCGCAACGAGCCTAGACTGTCAAGCCCGGATAGCCTTGATATCTTCTCCAGACGTGCGACTGACTCATCGATCTTACTGTTCAGAGATGTGTATCGTTTGTCAAGAGGTTCCCATACGTTGCCATCTACGGTGCTGTTAGCATTGTTGCATAATTACTCGCCATTCTGGCTCGCCCTTCGAATACTCCAGGGCAGTTTTTCGTACAAACCTTATCGCTGCAAGAGTAAATGAGATCAGAGACTTGGCGATTTCGAAGCATATGTCTTTGGTCTCCGTCACCGCTTTGGCGTTCTGCTGTTAGTACTTGTTCAGAATATCAATATTCTAACAAATGCTGCTGATCATACGGGGTAAACATGGAGTGTCACACGGCCAAGACTGCCTAAGACCTACAGGAAGCTGTTGACTAGTCATATACATACGCGCCCAACAGTCTAAGACCATATGTCAAGCTAACAAGCCTGCTACCCATCGACTGATGAGATAGGCAATCACATCTGGGGTCCTGATTTGCAGGTAACAATAGGTCAGATCACGGGTGCTTGTTAAAGAGGCTTAATGGGCTCTCCACCTATTCGAATGAATGTGTGCTTAGAGATAACTCTGAGATTGATAGCTAAAGAGCAAGAACTAAAAGAGCGACTAGTTACAGGAACGATAGTGATCTATATATGTTATTATCCTCCTTCGTCTGTGATGTTGGATCGACAGACTCGTCGTCCACATTGTTGATCCTCGGATCGAGGGGAGCGATGTCGACTGGAATGATCCGTCTATAGAGGTAGAGCAGGGTCATCTAACCGTTTTATGTTTAGGGGGAGTTTGGGGTATCTTAGGTCGTACTAGGCCCTCATAACGGGTCCTCCCTTTGTTGGGTTCGTAACAACTCTATATTTGTATTTGGGGTACGAATACATACCAGTAGTAAATACCAATCCCATGTTCATTCCATGTTGGAGTAAGAATGCAATCATATCGGAATCGCCTGCAACAGCGGCTAGGTGCAATGGTGTGAGATAGTATATGTAAAGAGTTGGATGAAGCACAAGCTCTGCATCGTGTTGGTTCTGCAGCGGAACCTTTTTGCCGTTCCATAACTGAGCCACTGGATACCAAAGCAAGCGGCGGCTACGAGGTAAGCGGCAATGTCGCTTTTCGGTGTTGAGTTCATGGCTGGAGCTTGTATTCTTGGGTAGTTGTTCTGGTGTGTTGACAAATCGCGTTGGTGATTTGGGGAATTGCTATTGTGGTATTAGACAGTGAAGAGGGTCAGTGCGGGGCAGCTTTCCGGCGTGCGCCTTCCACAGTGGGTTTTTGGCGGGCGGCTTCTCGCCAACACACACTAATTCCGACCTAGGACACAATTTTCGCCCTTTATACTAATACAGTCCACGCTAGGCAATATAGAGACATCGAGTAGGGGAGCGTCAACCATAGGTAATGAATATAATCAGCTGAATGATGTTGCCAAATTTGTGGTGATCTGGAAATTGTTATAGCTTTGAGTAACGAAAATCTAGCAGTGTGCGAAGATGGTTTGGTAGGGTATTCAATAGGCTTGATGCGGGGTATCTACAGCGTGACTTACAGTGGGGGTGGGGTTCTCGGTAGGGGATGGGAACGACGTAGAGCCAGCCCCCCAACCCCACTACCCCAAACCCCACTACCCCATCATCTCCATCTAACACTTGAGCTATGACTTGTGTGCTACTTTCACTTGGCATTATTTCTAACCGGGTCTCTGTCACCACAGAAATGTACCCTGCCCGTCTGGCAAGGTAGTCTTTCGCGTTCCGGGAGCACATCTACTTTCGATACTATTATATGGCATGTCGGTTTCGGACCTAAGCAACACGGATAATCTCTTCGCATTCCCCTCCAACTAGGCTTTGGCGAAAGAGAAGGAGGTGTGTTTAAAAACAGTTGCACGATTTTTTTTTATTTGCCGAACTTCTTCCTTCGGAACATGCTAAGAACACTAAAGAAAAGCTCGACCGGGAAACCACTACGGATAACTGAAGACAAGTGACCTTCCCGCTCATATTGGTCGCTGTAACTCCTAGAAATCCAGCCCGTAGTCTCATCTCCTTCGAATTGAAGAAAGCCCCATCTCTCTTTAATGGGACATTCACCATGGTATCACCGCAAACTGTCTTCCTTACGTATGATCTGCACTGTCTTGCGAGAAGAGGGGTAATAGTGAGAAGTGAAGTCTGGGTTATCAATATCAGAGAGAGACTGATTCGAAAGCCCGTAGAAATAGCCGTCGAAAAAATTGAAACAAACCGAAGAAACTATATCATGTCCCATCATATCGTTCAGATACATTCTCGGCTGTTGAAGCCATTCAAGATTGACGAGATCAAAGCCTTTGAGGACCCATTCGCGGAAGCTATCGGCGTCTTCGCTACGAACGGATATAACATTATGCGGGCACGAGATACATAGATTCTAGGGATAGGTATTAACGGATTGGCCCGGGTCATATTGTTTTATATTAGAATGCGCGGGTCTACTCACTTCTAGTAAACTTGATTGTCTGACTATCCTCTCAATCCGAGCCTCACCAAGCGGTCCAGCTCAGTAGAACCGTCCGCCAAAACGGCCTGTCCATCCATGTCGCGAAGCAACTTGTCAATGTATTCTCCCGCGGCAGAAAGATGCAGTATGTAAGCGATGGCGCGGTGAAGGGCGAGAAGTCGGGGCGATGGGGGGTCTATGGTTCGGTTATGGCTAAGGTAGAGCGTCCGCGTGACAGGCAAGCCCTGGTTTCGCTGCACGAAACCAGGCAGGAATGAGCCGATTCGGTAGGTATGCGCATCCACGTGAGAAACAGGCTCAAAAAAAACCTGGAAATCACCAAAGAACAAGTGCATCGAATGCGTAAGAGTAAGAGCGTTGCGTGGCCGGTCGATGTCGGTGCCTTCTATTAAGTGTACAACGCCGTCGTCGAACATGTTGAGAATAGCGAGTGCCGCTTGCTTAGAGGGACTCTAGAGTGCTGCGTGAGTATATGGCGAGGTGATCTTGGATAATCAGACCAACCAGCTCAGATTCTGCATCAGTTTTCATCAACGAGTGCGGGAGAATGTGGGCCACCTCCAGAGCGACAAGGGAATCGTCTTCCCGAAAGGGATTCCCATCATCATCCCGGGCGCCGTTACCGCCAGCTATGCGAATACGATTAGTCGCCTCAGCCAAGTCAAAGCTACGCGAAATCACACAGCGATGGCGGTCGCGGATGAGACATGCGCCGCGGAGAGCAGACACGCGGTCTGGCGTCCCGGTGAAGCCTTGCACGCCTCCAGCCTGCACTCGCTCGACAGCTGAATGAAATGCAGGCGAGGGCTGCGGGGTTCTTCTCGTGGATGCTTTCACTAGCGAGGATTAGGGTCATCGAAGGACGTAAAGAGGTGAGGAGCAGCATATGCGACCATACATGGTAGAAAGAAGTTGTCCAGCAGATAGTCTGCAAAAGCAAAGAAGGGCGAGCGCAAGTCCTCGCGGTCATCGACCTCTGGCCCTTCTATAGATAGCGCCATCGCCTCAAAGAAGGCTCTGAGGAAGTTATCGCGAGATTGTTCTGAAAGCGCATGCTCGTACGTAAGTCGCACGAGTCGGGGCGGGCTATACTGGCCATCGTGGTTGCCATTATTGGCCTCGAAGTGGTCGGCGATGTGGTAGAACCTCTGTGTCGCGGAGGCACGCTGGCCATCTGATAAAGGTAGTGCGGGCGAGAAGTTGATGAAGCCCGAGAGAGATGACTGATGCCGATGGAGAGGCGCGGGAGAAGTCATTGCTCACACTCCGGCGACACCAATGAGGTTGAACGTTTGCACCTCGCCGAATGCCAGTTGACACGTCGCGAACGCCTAGGTATAATCCCTGAACATAAAGACTGGTGCAACTCCCACCCAACACTCACCTTTTTAGAACCATATGACTTGATAAGTAGAATAGGTCAAAATATAGATTTAAAAGATTATAATACATGAATACAAAATTTAAATAAAATATGATTAGAGAAGTTTGATGGTACGACCATATGGGGTTGGTTTGGCACCCGCCCGGCACCTGAAAATTGGTTGGCTAGGATACATGTTGGTGGTGAAAGCGGAACCTCTAGCCAGTCAGAGTAATTAATTGATAGAAAGTGGAAAGCGGACGCGTGAACACGCCCCATGGATCGTGAACGTAGGCCGTTCTCGTGCATACATTGATTGCTGTGGTATAGAGCATCCATCTGTAGCGATCAAGGCACAGCCGTTGAAAGCAATTCGTTTTGAGCAGAACCGCGTCATTGGATGCTTAATATCGTTGCTGCAATCATGGTATCGCGCGGGGCTCGTCAATACTATCAATCCGCTCTTCCACTCAATCGCAGAGGACCGAGAGAGGCAAGACACAACTCAGCTAACCGAAGGCGAGGCCGTTAAACGTGTGACTTCTTGGTTAAATAGAGATGAATTCAGTTGACGAGAATTTTCTTACCACCTTGACAGCAACAGGGGTTTAATTTACACCGGTTTACACCAAATTCACGAGGGGGTATGGTGTAATAAATCCACGACATAAATCTGCGATAGATTTAAACAGTAGTTATGAAGCGCTTAGGTATAATTGAATTAAGTTTATAGCAATTTTAAAAATAACGGATAAATCATTGAATAAGAATTTCTGCTTTGCCGGTTTGCTAATTTATACGAGAGTCGAAATGCGATATAAGTCTCGACGCGGTATCGGCTTTAAGAGCCTGATTTGCTTTCTCGACCATCTTAAATCCGAAAGCAAAAACGCTTAAGTCATTAATAAGCCAATTATAAATTTATGCAGTATATAAAAGTTATATTCAAGTTTTAAACAAAGAAAAGATTTTTAAATATTTAAAAAACGGTATAAATATTATATTTTATATTTAAACTTTAAATATTTTATAATATTTTAATTATAATTTTTTATAAAATAAAATATTTTTAAATATTATTTAATTATATAAATTTAAAAATAAAAAAAATAACATTACATTAATAGTTTATACTATTAAACCACTAATGCTATTTAACTTAAGTCATGTGACATAATAAAATGGTGTGTTAAGTAATACTATAGCTGAAAAGACTAGTGTGGACCGGCGTTGAAATAACTAGGCGATGCACTATGACTACCGTAGTTAAGGGCATATCACGTTGGTAGATGGAACATACGCAAATCGGATAATCGAATTATATGCTAAGCAATATCATCAAGTGTAAGAGGAGAACAAGGAATAAACACATCAGAAGTTTATACAGTTTATGATACTAAGGAGGGATAAAAATTACGGAGCGCCGTAGGCCAATACCGGTCATGTCGAGACATGGATCACTTCTGCCTCTCTCCAAGGCTATACTATGTCACGCTCGTTAAATATGCGCTGCAAGGGATATTGAAATGACATCCTGGCAACTTAGACCAGGTGTTGGAGGTATCTCGATTGTTCCTACTTATCCCAGACGATAACCGTCGTGCGTCCTTTAATGTTGAAAGATCTATGCAAGTGCTAGATATCTAGATCTGCCGCCTAAACAGAACCCACCGGGTATGTTGAAACCGTACGCCAATGCTACCGAGCCCAATTTTCATGACACTGTCCGATGAGGGAATCATATGTCTCTAAACCTAACAACGCCGATCGCAATGCAGAAAGAAGTTGATTCTTCCGCGGTATCTGAGAGCGAGCCCTCACGGAAAGACATTATACAAGAGGAATTTAAAACTTGAGCGCCTTGGGTTGTTCCCAGGTGAAGCTCTGGTTGGTACCAAAGTGACCGAACTTGGCGGTCTGGTTGTACAGAGGTTGGACCAAGTCCAATTGCTTAGCAATAGGACCAGGTCGCATATCAAAGTTGGCCTTGACAATCTCGACAAGCTCCTCGGCGGTCTTCTCCGAGGTGCCGTACGAGTCGATGTAAATGGAGCAGGGCTCAGCAACACCGATAGCGTAACTGAGCTGGACTAATACTCGACGGGCGAGCTTTGCGTTTACAAGAGATTTGGCGACCCATCGAGCGAGGTAGGCAGCCGATCGGTCGACTTTGCTGAAATCCTTTCCAGAGAAGGCACCACCGCCGTGAGCACCCCAGCCACCGTAGGTATCGACGATGATCTTTCGGCCAGTGACACCAGCGTCACCCTGAGGACCACCGATGATAAACTGTCCAGAGGGTTGGAGCTACGAGATTGTTAGTTTATTAATACTACGGCTTTAAGATGATTATTATCAACGTACGTGGAGGATAGTCTCGTCATCAATGTATTGGCTAGGGATCACGGGGTCGATAATCTTAGACTTGAGCTCCTTTCGGAGTTGCTCAGTGCTGATCTCGGGGCCGTGCTGCGCCGAGATGACGATGGTGTGCACACGTAGAGGAACCACGGCACCGTTATCGTGCTTGTACTCCATGGTGACCTGAGTCTTAGTATCAGGTCGCAACCATGGGGCGACTCCATTGCGGCGAGCGTCAGACATGGCCTTGTTCAGCTTGTGGGCAAGAAGATGCGATAGGGGGTGTAGCTCGGGAGTCTCATCAGTGGCATATCCGAACATGATACCTTGGTCACCAGCACCAAGTTCCTCGAGGGCCTTTTCGTAGTGGAGACCTTGAGCAATATCGGGTGACTGTTGCTCAATACCAACTAGGACACTGCAGGTCTTGTAGTCAAAACCCTTGTCAGACGAGTCGTAGCCGATCTCCTTGATGGCATCACGGATAACCTTCTGGTAGTCGACAGCGGCCTTGGTGGTGATTTCACCGAAGACCATTATCATACCAGTCTTGGTTGCCGTCTCACAGGCGACCTTGGAGAGGGGGTCCTCCTTGAGGCAGGCATCGAGGATGGCATCTGAGACTTGATCGCAAATCTTATCGGGGTGACCCTCGCCAACGGACTCGGACTGGGCGGCATTGTCAGTCACGTTGCTTCTAACGGGGCACTCCTCAATGCATGGTAAAAAATGCTGCTCCTACGCTGACTTACTGTGAAGAGGAAAGCGCCGACGTTCTTCGGCTGGCTGAAGTGGCTGGTTCCGTTGGTTGCAGGCATTGTGACGAGAAAATGAACACACGGCCGTCTAAATGAATAAGAAAGGTGAATAAATGGAGGAAAGAAAATCAAACCAATTACCAATGTCAAAAGATATGCGTGTGTGTGAGGAAGGAACAAGGAGAGGGGAGGGGAGAGATAAAGAGTTGGGAGGGAAAAGAAGGAGGAAGTTTTTAAGGACGAGATCGGTCTCGGAGTGGTGCAGCACAAGGAAAGCGCGGGACTTGATTTCCTGTCCCTCTCTCTTTATTGCCCCAGTATTATGTGCCCCTCTATCCGAATGGCGCAATACTCTTTCAAGCTAGAGCAGCACTAAACCCAGTACAGCAAGATTAGGTACTGTAGCTTTCGGCGCACCTTCAAGATTCCTGGCCGCTACCTGTATTTTTAACCTAGAACACCACTCGTAGGTATCTGTTTATGCAATCAGGTGGTATCTTAGGTTTAAGACTAAACCATTATTCAAACTACCTAAACATTGACAAGAATTTGAGAAGCGAAGTTCCCTTCAATTGACATGCAGGTCTTCTCTATAAGCTACTAACGTCGTTACATCTATGAGTTTTTTTTGGTAGGTATGCTTAATAGGCAAGGTATAAATACAAACTCGCAATGAAGTAAGCGGAATCCTATGGTGTGGACGAGGCCAAACCTAAGAATTCTTTACAGTAATATTGCATCAGCAGCGGTGTTGGCGCTTCGCCATATGCCTATTACAGCGCTGTATCCAGTTCGAAGAGGGGTCTGGTACAGAGTACACTACGGCTTAATAGTAGCATGCGGATCTTGTTGATCAAATCCCCTAAACAATTGGCCGGCTGGTGTATCATTTGCCGGCCGGCCTACAAACATACATAGGACCAAAAGACCGCATCTACCGGTATCTCATTTCCTGCCCCTCACTCACACAGGATTCCGCCGTCTTGTCAGCCCGCAGCTGAGGATTCGGGTACTTCTGGCCGGCCCGTTAATTTCAATGTTGTACTCAACTACAGAGCATCTATCCATCACTAACACTGCTTTTCGGAGAAAAGTACCTAGTGCATTGCATTGCTACTACTAGGCGGGTTGCCAGCAATGCGAGCTAACCAACTCGCCGCCGCTTTGTACTTATAGTTCAGCTGGCGTCTCGATCAAGTGCATTGACTTTTTAGCTGTACGTTTTTAGCTCAAGGGACCGCCTTAGCACACATACTGTATATGCACCGATCAATCGGCTTTGACTTCGGCAGTAGATATTCACACAGTACAGAGTTTTTGGGTCTTTCGCTATCTACAGAGAGAATTGCAAAACATACTCTGTAACCACTGCAATTTGGTTGAGTATGAAGCTAGATGTTACATAATCATACATGATTGGCCAATTTGTGCGAGAGAAAGTTTGACCCTTGGAACCTTCTGGATCCCGCGGCTGGTTATCTTCAACTATTCAGGTGCACTCCGTAACCGCTACAGTGCTCACAACAACCGGTCGGGGGATTTTAAAAGACCATGGATTAGACTGTCCGTATATGGTCTGACTGTATTATCTTGTAACGCGGTGTGTGTGATACCAAGCTCTGGGATGCTTACTACATGGGGTCCAGCTGCTGAGGCGGGGATGTACGTGTACCTATGCTAGACCAGCGCGCTAGGTAGTAGACAACGGCTGTGATTGAGGTTTGGCGTATCGATCATATAGAGAGGCGAAGCCTTCATAATGGAATGGAATGAATCCAGTTAATCTATAATTTGCGTTGATAGTGCTGAAGCTTGTCTCTAAAATTTCCCTCGTACAATTGCATCATTGGGCTGAGATGTGAGACGAGGATATATATATCCGTTTAGGTAGGTACCTAAGACAAGTACAAAAAAACATAGAGACCCCTCTTATTCAAGCCCCACTTCTTACGCAGGTCCTCTGCATTTTACCCCTCCAAAGGTATAAAATTTAAAGCGGACTTGTACAGAGTAAATAAAACCAACAACGAGGCTGAAGCAACCCTAGTCATAATATCATTGAGCCTCGCTTCGACGAGGTACAACAGTTACAACGCGACTTGTCTAACCACACCTTAGTTGTACCCTAATTTCAAGTTGAGGTGTACAGCTTTGAGACCTACGAGATCTTTGACCTCTATCGGAAATACGGACCTAAGTTAGAATAGCCTACATAATCACTGCCTCGCCGCTTATATACATTTTATCCCTTTCCTGCAGAAGCCAGCTCGTTTCGCACCACATCGACGACCATGAGTAAATTCGGCGTGATGGTGATGGGCCCAGCCGGCGCGGGCAAGGTGCGTATCCCAACCAGCTCAATTAAACCCGACATGCCACTCCCGCCAACTCCAATAATCTAACCCAACCCACACAGTCCACATTCTGCGCCTCCCTCATAACCCACCTCAACCTCAACCGACGGTCCGCCTTCTACGTAAACCTAGACCCGGCGGCAGAAACATTCGAGCACACGCCGGACCTCGACATCAAGGACCTGATCTCGCTGGAGGACGTGATGGAGGAGATGGGGCTGGGGCCGAACGGCGGGCTGATCTACTGCTTCGAGTTCCTGATGGAGAACCTCGACTTCCTGACGGACGCGCTGGACCCGCTGACCGAGGAGTACCTCATCATCTTCGACATGCCCGGCCAGATCGAGCTGTACACGCACGTGCCCATACTCCCGGCCCTCGTGCGCTTCCTCACGCGCGCCGGCTCCCTCGACATCCGCATGTGCGCCGCCTACCTCCTCGAGGCCACCTTCGTCGTCGACCGCGCCAAGTTCTTCGCCGGCACGCTCAGCGCCATGTCCGCTATGATCATGCTCGAGGTGCCGCATATTAATATCTTGTCCAAGATGGACCTCGTCAAGGACCAGGTCCGCAAGAAGGACTTCAAGCGCTTCATTAACCCCGACAGTGGCCTGCTGGATGACGACCCTGCTGACGTCGCGCGGAGGGCTGCCGAGGGCAAGAACGCTATCGACGAGCAGGAGGAGGAGGCCGCGGCCGATTTGCAAGACAAGGACACCCTGATGCGGGGCACCGGCTTCAGGAGGCTCAACAAGGCTGTCGCGGGTCTGATTGAGAGTTTCAGCATGATCAGCTACCTCAAGCTCGACGTGCAGGACGAGGATAGCGTGGGTGCCATCCTAAGCTATGTCGACGACTGCATACAGTATCACGAGGCCCAGGAGCCCAAAGAAATAAAAGACCAAGAGTTTCAAGACATGGAGGAGTGATGGCGTGTACACCTCGACTACGTTCTCGAGACCGGGCATGTAAAGAAAAAGGAGATGGTAGAGAATTAAGGGCTGTTAGCTCGGATATTGGGATTGCTTCGTTGCATAGCGTAGGCGTTTAGGGAGGATGCTTGGGAATCTTCATATTATTGATACCAAAATCAAATTGGGACTGGGTATGCTCCGACCAGTCACCCCAAAGAAGCAATCGCTTGTTTACGTTTCCCGCAGGACACATTTTCTGTACAAGTGCCAAATATCCCGATCATCATATCCATAGTCGTAATACCGTTATCCATGCGCCGTTCTCCCATCTAAGCTCTTTCCTGTCCGTCCGGACAAATATCACCGGCCACTCCGCGTGCCGCTATATCCAGCACTTCTCCCAGAACCCATCGAGCCCCTTCCACCGCCTAGCGACCCAGCCCCTGCACCAGCACCAGCCCGTGTCTGGGCGTCATATTTCTGATATTCGCTCAGCCAGATATCCTTGACTATGGTAGCATAGCCGACCAATTTCCTAGCCACGACAACAAGGTCGCCGGCGACGGCCTCGGGGCCCCGCTGCCACACGGCCATGAGCGCGAGCCCGATGCACATCCACAGCACGGCGCGGAAGGCGAGGCGCGTGAAGAAGGATATGGTGCGCTGCACCCAGATGAGGATCTGGAAGGCCATGAAGAAGAGGGCGAGCAGGAAGCCGAAGAAGACGACGTCGGGCGAGTCCTGCAGCGCGCGCATGCCGCGCTCGGCGATGGGGGACACGACGGGCTGCAGGAGGAGGGCGGCGCGTTGCATGCCGAAGAGCGCGTGGGCGGAGAGCGTGCGGAGCGTGCTCGAGGGGTGGAGGACGTGGTCGTGGAGGAGCTGGAGGGTTTGTTCTGGTAGGATGCCTGTTGTTTGTTAGTGACTTGGCGAGTTTATTGCCAATCAGCCGTAGATAGGGGGAGAGGGAGGTTAGACAAAGGTTAGGGTTTCGACGTACCCTGCAAGGCGCTGATGATCCAAGTGTCGTCCACCTCCATTCTGTTGCTTCCCTCTTCTTGGTCTCCAGATAAGCTTCCAAGTGTGTTGATGCGTTTGTGTTTGCTCTTGACGTATGAGGCTTGGTTTTCTCCTGCAGCTACGGAGTGGCTAACACAAGGGTCCGTGGAGCACTCTAAACGTAGACCTGACTGAAGCAACGCCGAAGACTATTATGTGGCGTATCTGACAGTGGCAGGAACTATAGCAAATCAAAGGCTCGGTGTTAAGAGTAGCTCGAGAACGCAGAAGGTTAAAAAAACACGAAGATGTCCGCTAGATAGTCGGTCAGGGGTTGTCAGCCGACATGATAAGCACGCGATGGTGCGAGCAAATGTATGCATACGGAATATGTAGATAAATATCTTGGCTCTGTACAGCTGGCGCGTCAGTCGGAAGGGGGAGCGGTGAGGGAGGAGTGGGTCCACTTACAGGTGCAGCGTTGGTTAATGTTGTGGCGTACTATTTACCCCGCATTTCTCAATAACCCTAATACCCCAATCACTAAAATGCAACAACAGGATGTAATCTTATAAACAAATGTCGGGGATCCAAAAACAATAATGGTTCTTCTCACTCACTTTCTATTTTAACCTAGAATACGCTAGAACTACCTTTAAATGCCAGTTTACTGACGCTTTCTAGGGAACTGGGAGCTTGATATTTGTAAACAAGGTTATAAGCTACCTACAGCACGCAGAAGGGCTCTAGCTGGCTAATCTTCAAGGGCTTCTATAAGGAGGTGGATCCACATACATGTACATAGTAGGTAGCTCCCATCTACCACAATAGTCTAGTAGTTCAATCACTTCTAAAAGCATTACATTTTCTATCGCAAGGAAGGCTTTCTATCAACAATGGCGCATTGTGATGAATTCCATTTATTTAAGTCTCAGCCAATTCTAGATCCTACTGCTTACGTGGGGTATATTCTTATGAA
The DNA here is from genome assembly GCA_022495175.1 of Hypoxylon argillaceum. Lineage (NCBI taxonomy): Eukaryota > Fungi > Ascomycota > Sordariomycetes > Xylariales > Hypoxylaceae > Hypoxylon > Hypoxylon argillaceum. Next base: position 58,411 of record MU378270.1, on the reverse strand, counting down.
GTAACGCGCAAAGGACAATGTGCAGGTGAGTGACAGTGACAAGGCCTAGAAGTCTCATTCATACATTTGCTACGCTAGAAGTATAAATACTAGATGGTCCACGAAAGGGCTTACTTATCCAAACGAAATCCTGACAGGGAAGAGTCCATTAGTAATCCAAACCTAGTGACCCCTAAAGGCTGTTTAGGAGCTTCGACAGCTTCGCGAAGTTAGGCGAGCCCAGACCAGTGACGGGATCCCATCCCTTGGCAGCCGTGAAGCCCGTGCTGTCACAACCGGGGTTGCTTCCCGAGACGACATCATTGAACACCTCAGGGTGGGCGTACAATATCGGCGTGACGAAGCCGAGCGTCGGCTTCTTAGCCTTGAGCCGCTCCTCGTTGACAAGCGTAAGCACAGCACCCCAGACAGGAGCCGACAGCGAGGTGCCACCAACAAGATACCAGGTGCCGCCACCAAGGACAACCTGGCGGTCGCCGACAGCGCCGACGTCGGGGTACGCGCGGCCGAGGCGGTTGTAGACGCCGGACTTGACGCCGGAGAAGTCGCTGTTGTGCGGGAACTGGGCGTAGCTCTGGAACGGCAGCGTCTTGGCCGTGGTGCCGAGGTACGTGTTGACCTCGGCGGCCTGGAACGCCGGCTGCGGGAACACGTTGCTGAAGCCGCCGCCGCTCGGGAACCGCGCCGTGGCCACCTCGTTGAGCTTCTCGTACGGCGCCTCGGGCGTGCTGTTCGAGTACCGGTCCCACTCGGTGCTGCCCACCGACAGCACGTACGGGCACGAGCTCGCGTAGTCGGGCGCGAACACCTCGGAGCCGTCGGCCTTGGTCGGGCAGTACCCGCTCTCGCCCACGCCGGAGTCGCCCGAGGAGATCACGATCGTAGTGCCTTGGAGGGCAAGCCTATGACGACGAGTCAGTATTTTCTCAAGTGTGGACTTCGATGGGGATTGTCTCAAATCGCCGGGAAGTGACCACCAACTGGAAGACTGTCGGGGGATATCTAGAACGGACGATTGGGGTATGGGGTCGACTCACTTCATCCACTCGCTGCACTGACGGAGCATGTAGTAGTCTGGCAAATCAGCCTCGCCGCCTCCGTACGAGATGGAGATGACATTGGTGGGCTTGTAAACACCGCACTGGAGCTTGCCCGTGTAGCCGCCAGGGTTGTTGTCCGGGTACACCGGATCCTGGCAGTCGGGCGTGTTGCAGTCACCCTTCTCGCCGAAGGCCTTGTAGTTGCAGTAAGATCCGTCGATGGCGTCGAGGAACGTGTTCCAGAATCCGTTATACTCGTAGTCGTGCTCGTAGTATTCGTCGTCCGTCTGGAACAGGACCGTGCCTTGCGGGTAGATCAGAGGCCAGGCCGAGTCGAAATCCAGCGAGGATTCAAGACCGACTTCGAGGGGGTAGACGGGCGACGGCTCCTCAACCGCGCCGATCGCCCCGTCGATTAGGCGCTCTTCGGGATAAGTACCATTCGGGACATTCAAGTCGCTAAGACCAATCAGTGACTATATCGAAAATACAGCCTCCTCTATACTTACGGGTAGAGAGTCTTGAAGAAGACGTCCAAATCATCCTTGCTGTAGTGGTCGTCCAAGCTTTCGAAAATGCCAAGCTCGTTTCCAGGAAACTTGGTCGTTGCCTTGGGAATATTGTACTGCGCTATACAATTATATGAGCATCAAGGAATGATCACAAGGGAGCATTATGAACATACCTCTAGTACACTCCGCAGTCACATAGATAGAGCAGGTAGTCGAGTTAGGCTCTGGGAAGGCCGGAAGCTGGGTGATGAACGGTTGAACATCGTTCTTGAAGGCGCGCTTCTTCATCTTCTTCTCCTTGGCTGCATGCTGTCTGCTGCGCAGCCTAGTTCCAGGAGTCACGTAGTCAATGTGCTCCTGGATCTTTGCAGGGATGTGGTACGAATCGGTAGACATGTCGCTGCTGCCATCAGAGTGCTCCCATACGTAGTAGTCCGCGTATAGCAGCTCTTCGACTTCACCAGTCGTAGCGTCAAATTGAATCCACTGAGAGACAATTTACGTTAGCCTCAGCATACGAGCTCGGAAATGGCAATGTCGAATTACCTGCTTGTTCGTCGACAGGGTGATGCGATCTGCGGAGATGCCCGCACCCTGTAGCCAGTTGCGAACAGCATCAACGGAAGACTCATGAGGAGCAAAGAAGTCAATGACTTCCTCCGAGCTCATGTGTTTCCCGTAATTGGGCGACTCGGGGTTCGAGCTAGGGCACAAGATCAGTCTTCAATCTTATGTGGTGTATACCGAAGAGACTCTCTTACAGGTCCATCAGCTTGTGGTGGCCAGCTTCCAAATTGGACTGCTTCAAGCCAATGCGCATGGGTAGCACGGAATTGGCTGCCACCTTGGACCTCTTTGACCACTTCTGGCCCCAGTGAGGAGCATGGCGTTCATGGAGTGCATGAGTCGACGGGACCTCACGCTTCTTCAGGGCGCCATCACGAGTGACTGGGCTGGCCGCAACCTCCAGGACCAATCCGGCCGCGAGAGCTGTCAGAAGCGAACGACGAACCATTTCTACTGTTCCAAGACTAATGGGGACGAAGCCTTGCAGAACAAGAACACCTAGGGACGCATCTGGCCGAGGTAGGCCATTTATACGTCCTCTCCCCTACATGCGAGAGAGCTCCGACATCCCTTGAGCAGCGTCATGTCGTCAGCATGCAGCGCGAATTGATGTTCCCCGTATCCCAGCAGCACCCAACTCGATGCGAGGCGAGGATTGGCGGAACTACCTCAGCTAGCATAGCTATCGGAGCATCTTACTGGGCAGTCGGCCGGGAATACTGAGTATACGATGAGATAGCTACTATCGCGCCATCTCCGACTATGTTACCTTCTCTTTAGGGCTAGGACCCGGGCTAGGATCTGGCCTAGGTTCCCGATTCGTGCCCTGGTTCATATTCAGAGCTACCCTGCTCCTTCTCGCTGTGGTCTGATTCGCCTTAATAAGACCCATCGCTGCCGACCTGCGCCAAGAAGCTAGAACTTCGAGCAATCCGCGGGGTTGGGAAGCCCACATCGCGAGGTTCAAGCTTTTCCAAGAGGCTTGAGGCGTTGGCATTGTAACAGTAAAAGCTTATCTAAACTACGGCTAGGATGTATTAAGTAAGAAGTGGCGTACCTGCTTATATCTCTATAGCCTTGAACGCCATAGCTAGACCCTTACAAGCAGAAGAATTGGAGTACCTAGGGAGAAGGGGGCTTATCTCATTCGAGGATGGTGTAATGCACTACCTAGATGTATTTGAGAGCACAGCTGGGTATGACACACGACATCGACCTCGGCCTGAAGCGAACACAGCCGTTAAGATTACACATTTGAAGACCGTCATGCACCCCCAACCAACTCGATGACGGCTAGGACTCTAGATCCCCAGCTCCTGGTCCGTCATGTAGTGTGATCCTCCAGCACACCGGTAACCGCCCGCCTGCTGAATCCACTCGTATCCCACGGGACATCGGCCCATCTGCTTCAACCTTGTCCTGACCTCCTGCTCCCTCTTCATCCGCTCTTCCTTCTCGCGACGCTCCCGCTCCGCTAGGTCGTGCGCGATGCGGATGAGCTCCAGCTTGCGCAGCGCTTCCCGCCGGGCGGCGTCGTCGCGCTGCCGCTTGAGCTCCTCCTCTTGCGCGCGCACCTGTCGCTCGAGCTCGGCGGCCTTCTGGCGTGATTCGGCTAGTTCGCGCTGACGCTTCTCTGCGGCTTCCTTGTCGCGCTGTAGTTGTTCCCAGACCTCGTCCGAGACGCCGGCGTCCCGACGCGCGACTTGATTAGCTTTCGGCCTCTCGTTGGTCTGCTCTGGGGCGCTGTCTTCCTCCTTTTCCAGTTCCATGGTAGGCTCCGTGGTGGTGGTAATAGAGATTGCGGGACGGGTAGGTTCTCTGTAGTTGAATTGTGTCTGGGTAGGTAATAGGGCGCTTGGATGAGGAGTCCGGCGCAAAGCAGCGGCCCTGCTACTTCGCTCATTTATCATTTTGTTCATCGCGTCAAGCACAGTTTCATCAGTGACAACTTGTGTAGGTGTTTTTGTCTTAGCTTTGATAGTCTTCGCAAAGATCGACTTGGCCAGAGTTTGCACGTCGCGCGCATTCCCCCATGATTCTGTTTGAGCTAATGTGCCGAAGAGATTCAACAGTTTACTATCGAGAGTAGGTGAGGCTTCTACCTGCGTCGTATCAAGCTTCTTCATAGCAAGACACTGGAATAGTAGATCACGACAGTGTCTTGGTGGCATGTGCTCAAAGGAAATCGTTTCTGGGAACCGGCTAGTAAGACCAGGGTTCTGGTTCATGAGGCAATTGATGTCGTTGTCGTAACCGGCCAGGATAACTAGAATCTTGTTCTGGTAGCGCTCTTTCGTCAGACAGTCGACAATCTCATCCATAGCCTCCTTTGCGAAATGGCCTTCTGCAAGTCTGTATGCTTCATCTACGAAGAGGACGCGGCCAAGCGCTTCGTCAAATTTCTTCTGGACCTTGGGTCCCGTCTGGCCAACGAATTGCCCGATAAGATCAGTCGCAGAGCATTCTACTACTCTAGCTTCGGCAAGAAGTCCAAGATCATAATACACTTTGCCCATTCTCCTCGCCGTGCTCGTTTTCCCGGTACCTAAAGTATGTCAGTTCGAGCTGTAGTACCTAGCTACGCGGAACAGCATCTTACCTGGTGGCCCACGGAATAGGAGACCAAAGGGAATTTGTGCACGGATTTCAGCGTCCGAAAAGCCTAATCCCTTCATGTTCTGAACCTCCTGCTGATATCCCTCCAGCTGCTGGATAACATCCTCACACCCGACAACACCTTTGAAGAGCATTTTGATATTAGTAGCAGCTTGCTCTAGCCTGTTGAAATCCGGATCTATGTCCTCCGGTTCGAGCCAATCTGCTTTGCTCGGCCCAATTGATGCGCTTAGCCGCTTCTGCTGGCACTCCTTAGCTCGGTCTAAGATAATGTCAACCTCGCCCGCGTTGCCAAAATTGGGCCTGCTGCGCGCACGCCCAAGGAGAGAGATGCAGGCCTGTTTGGCCGTTTCTCCAGCCCGGAACCCCTGTTGCTTGAGCTTAAGATCAAGGATACTGCGAAGGGCCGAGTCATCGTAGTCCTCGAAGACGAACGCTGATGACATGGGAAACCGTCGTGCTAAACCGGGATTGACCTTTTGGAACATGTCTTCCATCTGTCCTGAGTATCCAAGAAGTAGCACACATCTGTCCTCCAGGGATGTAGATTGTACTTCCGCAACAATTGTATCAATAACTGCAGTCTTATAGGGATCGCTGGTACCTCCTGTATCAGATAGTCCGCTGGCGAGCATGTACGCTTCATCGATAATGAGCACCTTTCCTTTGGTCGCTTCTAGGATTGCTTTGGTATTCTTTTCTGATTGCCCTAGTGCGTTACCGACAAAGTCAGCCGGGTTCTTGATAACGACTTCGCCGTTGCTGAGGAGTCCGAGTGCCGCCAATATCTTTCCGTATAGTTTCGCTACGGTGGTCTTGCCTGTTCCGGGGTTTCCTACGAAGACCTTGTTGAGAGAGCACCCTATAATCGGCTGCTCATTGAGCTCTCGCTCATAGTTCGTTTGAAGACGGTCGACCAGGACTTTTATCGATTGCTTCACAGACTCAAGCCCGACCATCTTCTGAAGTTTTTGCCAATCCTTGTTAGAAGAAATTGCTCGGCTAGGTTCAGGACCTATAATGTCAATCTTTCGTAGGAGGAGATCATCTGGGGTTTCCCCACGTTTCCTACTCTCGTGTAGCCTGTCGGCCTGCCTTCCTAGTAGTATAGACAGAACGTTATGGACCTCTCGGGCATTTCCGAAGCCTTCGCGACCACGGCCGCTACCAATCCGACGCGATGCGATTCGCATGTAAAGGCCCCCAGCACCACCTTCAATCTTCATACGACCCTGGAACTTCTTATCGAGTTGATGACACAAGATCCGAAGCAGCTCATCATCCTCGTAGTCCTGAAAGTCGAGGCGAATTGGGATGCGACTTGGTATCCCCGGATTATGCGCGAAGAATGTCTCCATCTGCTTGCGATATCCGGCAAAGACAAACACGATCTTTCCAGTGCAGTTTTCAATCTCGGCGAGGAGAAAGTCTAGCACTTGAGATCCCCCAAATGAAGAACCCGACACAATCTGGTATGCCTCGTCGAGGAAAAATACCCCGCCGCCCTTTTGGAGAAGATCGTCTAATAAAGCCTGAGCGCCTTGTATGCCCTCGTACGCTAGACGCGAGCCGGTGGTTTCCACAAAGTGGTCACCTGGAATGACCCCCATGGACGATAGAAACTTGCCATACAATCTTGCGACCGTAGTTTTGCCTATCATGAGTTAGTACGAAATCAAGTCAAACGCCAATCACCCTTACCAGTCCCTGGGTTCCCGAGCAAGGCCGCTCCTAACCTATTGTCCTTCAGGTCTACTCCCTGACGAACAGCGGTATCAACTCTAGCCTTGATGTTGAGAAACTCTTTCTTGATTGTTTCGAGACCAATCATATCCATAAGAGAGTCGAGAGCGTCATTTGAGGCAAACTCGAGATCCTTCTGCTGCTGCCAATCGCTCTCGGCAGAAGATGGTCGACGAGCTGGGACAGACTCTGCCTCGCCAATATCCGCGACATCTGGATCTGCGCTATTATCTGTCTCTTGCTTTTCAGGCTGAGGTTGATCCGCTGAGACTTGAGCTGGAGTATTGTCGTCCTGGCTTTCTTCCTTCGGAGTAGATTCCTGGTTATTAGAAGCTTCTGTGCTAGGGCTTGGTTCACTTCCAGCAGTCGCCTGGGGTGGAGCTGGGGGTTTTTCATTATAAGACTTCTGTGCCTGTTTAGTCACACGAGCCAACTCAGCTTGGTGCTGGCGGATAGTCTGCTCCCGGCGCCTTTCCTCTAGGCGATCCTTCATTGCCTGTTGTTGGCGTGCAATCTCGTCTTTTACAGCAGCGAGCTGCTTCGCATAAGCTCGCTGTTTCGCTTGACGTTCTAGCTCAAGATTTTTATCCCTGCGTGCTTTCCGTTCCCTCTCCTCCTTCTCTAGGCGACAGGTTTGACAAGCAGGTGGTCGATTATCAGAACATTGCCAAACCAGCTCGTGGCCATTGGCACAAATATCATTCATGACCTCACCGCAGGGAATTCCTGAATGGTCAACTCGGGCATGACACCGTTTTGGACACATATGTTTGCCGCAGGACAAAATCTCGGAGCCTATCCAGAAGTGTTAATTGAGAGTTTAATAACAGCTGCTTTAGTACCTACAAGGCTCTGCACAACCTCCATCTGGGCAATGCAAGTCAAATCTACGCCAAACCAAACGTCAGTAAATATCACAAATAGTGAACATCAGTATACTGTCAGGCTAGTATCGAGATCGAATGTCGAAGCTAGAAGGAAGGGAGAATGAAGTGGTCTAAAATGCTTACTCATCAGGAGAACGGATAGTCATCTTGCAATCGGGATGCTTCTCGCACTTGACAGGGAAACCATCATAGATTTTACCTCTCGATTTAAAATGATCGAACAGTTTTTTCCATTCATCTCGCCCTTTGGTTGCGTTCATGAATGTCTCTGCATTCCCAATCATGATCAGCGCGTTCCGCGCTCGGGAGACAAGAACGTTGAGGCGCTCAGGGGCCGCCATGAAGCCAATTTCCCCGTCGTCATTGCTCCTGGTAATAGATGCGATGACGATATCGCTCTCCTCTCCTTGATAATTATCTATAGTAGATAGTCTTATCGGTTTCTTGTTGACATCTGCGCTCGCTGCTGGCAAAACACCAGCTTCGACAAGGTCATGACTATCAAAGTCGCTCAGGATAGGATCGTGGTCGCGAGCCAGCATTTCCCGTAACAACGATAGTTGGCCCTGTGAACATTAGTATCCGATGATATTCAGGGGCAGTTATAAGGTACGAACTAAATATGGGGTCAAGATAACGATGTTGTCAGTCTTGTAATTTTGCTGGCCCAAATAGCGGACGCACTTCAAAACCATATCTGCTTCGTATACATTCTGCTTACTCGACTTCATATTAGGATCCCATTTATCGAGAAGCACATTGTGCTTGGCTTCTGGTTGACTATGGTTTACAAAAATGACGTCGCTCTGGAATCCAAGCAAGTGAGGGCGATTGTGTGTACCGGGGGCATCGTATAGTGCTGGATAATTGTGCCTGATCAGCTCAGAGATTTCAGGACGCATTCGATGTTGGTTCAGCAGAGTGCAACTTGGGTGGCCCTGGAGCATGAGCCTTTCGAAAAGGGAGCGATTCAGGTCGTAGCCTTTCCCTGATTCAACGCTCAGTTTGAAGCTCTTCACTTTGGGACGTAGTTGCTTGTGGTCGCCTATCTGTATAAGCTGCTTCGTCGTTGGTCCCATTGCTGCCAGGATATGGCTTTCAAGGATCTCGCCTGCCTCCTCAACGACAACGATGCCAGGCGCAGCTGATTGGATCTCGGAGGCATACATAGAGGCAGCAGTCGTTGTACAAGCTATTATCCTCTTCGATTGAAGAATACTCTCTGTTTTCTGTTTCCTTAAGCGCTGGAGTGTCTTCTGGGACTTATTAAAGTCCTTGATATGTGTTATCAGCTCTAATAACTTCTCCTGTCGAATATCATTTTCCCACTGTTTGACCTTATCGAGGCGTTCGGACTTCTTCAACTTCCACACACTACTCCAGTTGGAGTTTGACTGGCTCGCGTCAAATGCACCGGCATTTTTCCCGCTCTTCCATCTTTGTAGAAGATAGTCTGGCTGCATCTTCTTGCCTTTTGGTCCTACAACCGTCTCTCCCTCGCTTTTCTCAGGCAATGACAATGCATCGTAGAAATGCCCGTCTTCCTGAGAAAATTGAAGGTGTTGAAATACTTGATCGGGCGAAAGTTTATCTTGAAAGAAATCAGTGGAATGCTCATCAATCTTCTCTAACAGATCGTTCATGCGAGCTTTTTGAAAATCGATTAACTCGAATCGGCCCCTTCTTCGTTCGATACTAATATCACTCTGAGCACTCAGGAGGAGGGGTGCTGTTTGAAGAGTAGATTTAGACCCAAGCCGCACAATCTTATTACTATCAATTCCAATATCCATCAAATCTTCAGTGAATTGATCCAATGCGTGATTGGTGTATGAAAGCACAAGCAATGTCTCGTCAGTGTTATCGAGCAGAACCTTTGTCAGAAGAGCACCAACCAGAGACTTGCCAGTACCTAGAACGAACAAATCAGTATCCTGATAGGCAAATAATAAATGGTTTAATGCGCACCTGGTGGTCCTTGAATGAGGCTCACTTGATACGTCAACCCATGGACAAGAGCTTGAACCTGTGACGAATCTAACGATATGCTCTGTGATAACCCAAGGAGTTGCTTTAGATCCGAGGCTCCTGGGTGTGCCTGTTGGAGAGAATCTATAATTGTCTGAGGTAAAAAGTGTGAAAGCTGGGGGGTTTCAGAAAGGTTGAGGATATCATTTGCAAGCTCAATCTCGGTCTTGCGTTGCAGCCTCTCGAGTACGGGCTCATATGCGAATACAGGGGTAGAAAGTTGAAGATAATCAAGTGGCCCTTCCTGGAGCGCACGCAGTATTTGCTCTAATGAATCAGCGCTTGTGATTCGAAGACATATCTTTGGGGGGTTAAGCGCAAGCTGGTCTTCATTCCTGTCAATAGTAGTGAAACCTAGGATGTTGTTACCTCTGACGAGGCACCCAAAACTTTGGTGTCGGAGGAAAGCTGGTACTCGCTTGAGAGCCTTCTTCCTATTTTCAAGGGTATTGCCACCTTGGATACTCAGCATTGTGCCAAGTATGTCATCGTCGCATTTGAACATAAAGGTGCAGGGACGCTCCTTGTCCATCGCAGATTGGTCAAAGCCTTCAAAGTAAAGATTTGGTATGAAGGTATTTCGAAACCCTCGCTTCCGCGTTTTGGTAGCGACATTAAGAAACTCTTCTTGCATGTCGCTGTTCATATCCCCTCTTAGTAGACGGAATTGATTACCAAGATGCATCAAAGGACGGTCTAGCTTATTTGCCTCTGCTACAGAAGAGGCATGAAGATAGAAAGGCCACTCGGTTGACAGTAATTCATTCCTTGTCGGGAGAATAGCAATATCTCGATAATTCGCGAAATCGTTGTCATGGCGCCCCCCAGGGGTAAAGCCGTCGGTCGAAATCAAACTCGTGCTAGAAGCAGAAGACGGCACTACAACGGCTTTGATCTGCCGAAATAATCGTTCAGCCTTAGGTGAGGGTATTGGAAAAGGGAGCGAGCCGTCCGGCAGTATTAAGGATTCGGTTGTCTCTCTGAAGTCATTTGACTGGGCAGATGGTAGCATCAACAGTTGCAATAGCAGCCAGGCGAAACCCTCTATCGCCTTGGTGTCCAATAAATTATTCCTCGCACTTCGGAGAAGATTATTCCAGAACAGAGGTGGATCTACAATAACCCACAGAATCTGGGCTAAGAGTTCTCCGTCACATAGTCTCTGGAGTTCCTGTTGGAAACCCGGTGTCAATAACGATCGTGCAAAATAGAATGGGAGACAGAGAAGCTTTGGGAGAATTACTGGATCTTCGAGAAATGCAAATAATTCCGAAACGACTGTATTCATAAACGACGCGGAATCAGTTATAGTCAGGGCCTTATGTATTGCCTCTTGTCCTGCCTTCGAAGAAGCGAGCCTTTCTAGGCAGGCGGTCTTATCTTGCTGTATCACAATGCTCTCAAGAAAATCTCGGGCATTCGGGAGCCGTACGATTTTCCAATAGCCCTTAAGAATATTGTTGAACGTCTTCTCGAGATGTTGGGGTCGCCCCGAGGCCCTGAAGTTGTTGTTGGAACCCGCCCCTCGCTGGGGATGTGAACGTCTATCTCCAGTCCACGCAGGCCTTTGAGACATCGCGGCTTCTGCTGATAATATCAAAATAATTGAGGAGTGTAGACTCAAGATAAAGCTAGAGGAAGTCGTTGTAATTGTCTAGTAGATCCAGTTGATGATATAATTAGGAGATTCCTAGAAGGCTTTTGCGGCTTTGTATGCGGGGGTAGAAAGGCAATTAATAGAGGGTAGCATTGGTTCGTCACAAACGCTGTTCTGGCACCTTTACTGTCCTTACATCAGTCGGCAGCACGCATAAGATCGAGTCAAGTCTTCTACTTTCTATGCATATGCAAGTTTGGGTATTGATTGATTGAGTCAAGTGAAGTGTCTCATCAGGCTACCGCCCGGGAGGCGCAATGGCATAGAACAGCAGGGGTGTATTAAGGAAAGCTACTTTGATAATCCCCCAGATATCAGTTCTATTCGATAACAAGAGCCGGCCTTTTATGCACAATTCCCACAGTATCCACACGCAGTGCTACATGCAGTGTAGTCAAACGAAAAGTCCGCTTCTGAGCTATCAGATTCCTCAGAAGACATCCTTGCTGACGGATATGTCTCGCTATCTTCATCACTATCATCATTCCCATTGGCCAAACTCACACAGCCCGGCTCAGGCCTAATGACCCAACGGTCCCTCCAAGAGCTTGGGAGGGCCTGACCTACTGGATCTGGTCGTTCTCTGAGCTGTAATGGCCCAGTTCCTGCTCGATATATCTCCAGCTTTAGATGGCTTGAGCGCTTGACCTCTGTGAGTAGTTGACGTAGTATCGAGGCAAACTTCTTCAATTCATCTTGATGTTGTATTTCCCATGTCAACAAGTCCTGACGTACATCATTAACTTCGACGTCTTGGAAGGTGCCCCGATCGTGGTATCCGGTGATAAAGTGTGGTATTTGTCGAACCCAGAGGCGCGGGAGATGGTCGCTCTTTTGTATCACCCCTACGAATCGAGACTTAGTTTTTATCTCCGCAATTGAGTCTTGGGGCACTATGGTGCCGGCTTTCTGTAGACGTATCGAATCCAGTGGTGGTGAAAGTAGACTTAAATTCGGTTCAGTGACCAGAGTGTCGTGATCATCGCATTTAAGTAAATAAGCATCACATTCGAAGCGGACAAGACACTTCAAACCACCGAAATTGTAAGATACAACCCGCTGGTGAGACTTGATATCCCCATCATCGGGGTCACTTGATGTGAAGGCAGCCAAAAATGAATGACCATAGCCGCGAACGTCGGGTATCACGTCGTTCTTGCTATTGCGAATTAGGAATAGGGTATTGCCGACTACCTCAACATCGAAACGAAATGTCGACTCGATTGATCGGACAAATCGCAAGATATCTCCCAGTGTGCTCGCGCACCCCATGATATCAATGCTCGAGGGGTCAAAAGTGTCGTTCAGAGCAAACAGGGCCTGCACAGCTGGTTGTATGGGATGATCAGGAAAGCGTGCACCATTCTGATCACGAAGGTAGTCGCCGTGATCACTAGGAAGTTGACAAGGTAGCTTAGGAGGTTTCCAACTAGCCGGCCGGCCTAAATAACAACTGTTAATCTTCTGGGTTGAGCCTCCAATTCCGAATTCTAGATCAGCACACCTGGTACTATAACCTTGAGAGGCTTTTCGTCATTCAACGAATATGAGGCTGCGTATGTGCAATTCGTAATGCGTGCCTCCGCTGTGGAAACAGCTGAGCTAGCGATATCCCCTGCCTTGAACTCCGTGACGAGCTTTCCCAACGGCACCTGATCATCGACCTTGATGGGGATACGATCCTTGCTCTGCCGCCAACCTCCCCTGCTATTACCCCGCCAGGAGCCGCGAAATGAGCCCGCTCGGCTAGAGGAAGCACTGCCTCCTCGTCGTAAGTTTGATAGATCACCCCGAAGCATCGTGTAATTCCGAATGGGACCTAGGTACTACTTAAGAACACCCGGAGAAACTATGGGGACGGTATTGTGTGAGATGATATTGTAGGACAGCATTTGCAGATGTCTCATAGGATATGTCGGATGTACTTATGGTATTAAGTCTTACATACCGAGACCTAGCTCCCTTAGGCCATCAAGATAGCTTGACACACGTTGCATTGATTTAGTTGGATGCATGCTTACCGGCATCCTGCATTGTGCCTCAAAGACAGCACATGCGTCATAGAACAAAGCAGGCTGTCTAGTCTTACCTTCACTACAACGCTATCATGACCTTCAGCCTGCATAAGACACGCATCAAGCTAAATAGAGAGGCGAATATGGATCAAACTAGTTACTGCGAGTGAATTGAACAACAGCATCATAAGCTGAGCTCTATAAGTAGCTATTTGGCTTGACTAGAAAGAGCGCTCTGTATCGACGATGAAAATCATGGCAAACCGGCAAAGCGACCACGTCATGATGGAGGGGAAGACATGGCGTCCTGCAGCCGCAGCCCTCTGTTTGGCTTTAATTACAACCTACCTAGGTCCTAGAATCCCTACCTATAGATAGATAGGTACACTCCCCCGCAGATCCTATAGTAGCTCGTTGGTGCACTTAAAAATATGATATGGGCGACCATAGCCACCAACTATCAGAGTACCTAGATTTTGTTGCTTCTAACACCACGGTCTGCTGTATTATGCCCAATTGCTCTTGTTCCCCTAAAGCTTGGCTGTAATTTGTAGGCACTGTAGCGCCTGGTCACCACTGACTTGGCGAATGCTCAGCACTTGGAGTCTTTTAGAAAGAACAAGAGCTTTCGTTCTAATCTTCTATAACTAAGCTGATATATCGTTGGAATTTCAAGTTTTCATTAGAAGATTAAGTTTCACCGTATCTGCGACCACTAGATAGAACATGGAGCTCTATCACGGTTCCATATATAAAATCTGCAAACGGTTAAAGTTTCCACTTTGACAACGTTCTACTTTTGCTCTGCATCAGTGGTGCTGTGGCTTAGCGTTGTAGTTCTGTTCCGTGACAAGTTCCCGCCCTTAAAACATGTTAAAATGTCATAGTATTAACACGCTAATAGATCAGTCATCTTGAGCGAGCATCACACCACTTGCCTCCCATATCAGAACCTCATTTTGTAATACCATCCCACCCACAGTTATGTATACGCACGCCGTCTTCTACGTATTAACTGCGTGCTCTCCTGCAATAGCCGCTGATGCAGCTGTTCTCGGCCGCGACATTTCAATTCGTACCGTGGCCCTGCGCGAAATCCTCGGCCTCAAAGTACGTCAACTATATGAATAACACCACCCTCTAGGGATCTGAGTGTTTTCATAGCAGCTATAAAAGCTTTAGATAAATGGGATTTAATAATCTAACAGAATTGAAGTCTATGAAGGCTGGGCTTCTAACTAGGGAAATAGGGGGCACTACTTATAATACAGGGAAACATATAATGGAAATTAACACAAGTCCACCGCACTATCCATTCGTGACTTTTGATGTATACCGAATCATTGCTGGCTGTGTCCGCCTCGTTGATCGCCTCGGGTTCGACGCCCTTTCCAGGCACGATTAGCTAGAGTCCCTTGCTGCTCAGGTTCCAGTCTTCGCAAGCTGAAACCTAATATCAAATAGTCGATGACTACCAGAAACTCCTCGACAACAGCCAAAGCCACATGCACAGCAACACTTCCGCCGATGATAGAGAAGGTGCTGTTGTGGAGAAACACCGCCAAGACAGAGTATATGAGGCGTGTCAGGATGAAGGGCCATGCGATCGCTACCGCAACAGCGCTTCGGCGCTCTTGAGTGGGCACTGTATTCCTATAGCTGGATGAGACTAAAAGGAAGAAAGTAAGGCCGACGAAGGCAACAAGGTATAATATGATGCCAGCCTTGCTTGTGCCGGGCACCGTGACTTGACCATTGTTGGACGAAGACCCGCTAGTACCCCCAACAATACTGAGAATCAAGCCGACGGTGATAAGAACTTGGACAAAACGAAATTGCTTCGTGCTGAATAGCTCGGTCCCCCTGAAGTTGATCCAATCCACACTGCACCAAAGTTAAATCTGTTTTCCAATAGTAATATTGATAAATATATTATGTCTTGGGGATACTTACAACCGCGAGATCACCCCTAAAGTAGCAAAGAGGAGGGGGGATATACCAATAGAATCGATAATTAAGGTCGCTGTAAGTAAGTTGTCGGATTTGTTGGTTATTGTGAGAAGCTGGCAGATGGCACCGGCAATTTTCACTCCGCATAGAATGACAGTAAAAATCCAACCCGATGCCCTATGTATGCCATGTCGAAAACAGACTATGATGGCTGCTATCATAGCTGGGATGTAAACAATCAACTCCACGATGGAGACAATGCCGTTTGCGTTGATAGTCATGATGATCCCGAGTGTGTTCTTGGTATGTTAATATATGCTTTTCAGTGTAGGTAGGTGGTTGTGTTGAGAGGTTAAGAAGGTTTGATGTGATATAGACATCAGTCGAATGAAGGAATTTCGAAGACTATTTAACATGGCATTGGCATTCGCAACTTGGAGATAGAAGAGGCATAGAAGTTTGCAAAAGCACGGACAAGCCGCGTTTGACATGACTTCAGAAGCAACCTCATCCCAATTAAGCATACAATTCGACGCTATAAGCCCGTACCGCTATATCCCTGACTGCAGGTGTATTTTGGATCCATTTGAAGCCGGTAGGCGCTTACTTAACTATGTTGCCTGTGATGTAGTACCCGCATTGTGCCTTGATGACTTAATCCTTGCTCCTTTCCTATTTCGGTATACACTTCGACGACGGACATGCTTACGCAGCTTACCTAGTTAGGCTCCCATAAAACTACCTTCGTTATTGACCGCTTAGATGTAGTGGGGAATTTTTATTTTTGATACAAGAGCAATATTACTAGAGATTTCGTATCTCTGAGGCTGCGACAGGTGTACACTTACACGGATAATAAAGACACTATATTGAATGTCGGGTTTTAGTGTACACACGATGAAAATATATTGTGCTTCCGTTTCTGTTTAACTGAATTCTAGGAGTCAAGAGGAAATTCTAAGCTTGTACAGCATGTAACGTTCGTTAGATAATACAAATATATAATATATCAACTATCAAGAACAGGAATAGCTGATAGCTCGTAGAGAAGACACTGCATTCTATAGATTCCTAGTCTAAGGCACCCGAGATAAATAAATTACCAAAGCCACAAACATACCACTCTCCCCTAGCTCTTCCAATTTTTTAATAGTCGGAATAAAATGAACTTCGATATGTTAGCCTTGAAATCCACGAACACTTAAGTCTTAGAACCACTTACTCTTCCTGACCTCTCCATCCCACGCACTTATAGCAATCAAAGATATGAGATGGATCGTACTTCTCCTTAACCTCCAGAAGTCTTTCATAATTGGAACCAAAATACGTCTGTTGCCAGTCCGGCTCCAGATAATTCGCTTCGTTGAGGTACGCACCGCCACCTGGGGATAACTCCTTCAGGGGCTCTATCAGCTTCAGAAAGCCTTGCGTAGTCCGCTGCATAACATCATCCTCTAACGGCTCCAGCCACTCGCCAACGTGGATCACATGCCAGAGCGCGGTACGCCACGCCGGATGGACAGATGTCGACTGGCTAGAGTCGAGATTCGTGACGGGCGTTTCGGGGACTATCTGGGTCCCCGTGAGGTTTAGAAGGCTTCTCGCCGTCGCAATGCCCTGCATGACGCCGTCTACTAGTTCGTCAACTGTGCTGGGAGAAGCAAACACTTCGCGGGGAATAAGGCGAGTTGAAAGCAGCGAAAATATCCCGGATGGCTCAGTCACTTTAGCATCCGCGGCAGTAACATCGAGGTAGGCTGCGTAATTAACATACGAAACATATCCGTGGGAAGAGACGGCTAGGTCGGTTCTGTTACCCAGGAATTGCGAGAATGATGCAGTTGCTGACTTCAGTTTGGAGCCATCGTCGCCGTATGGCAGAACTAAGTTCACTGATACTTTTTCGGGAAAGTACTCAATCTGGCCAGTCACCAATTGTGCCGACCAGTCGGGTTGGTTGTTTGCGTGAGCTGTGAGGATGTCGCGAAGAGCCGTGTTGTTCATAGTATCGTTGCCCAGCGCGCTGGGCCCAGTAAAGTTTGCGATGAAATTGAAGACATGTATTGGTAGCGATGGATAAACCTGGACTCGGTATTTGGTCAGGATGGCGTACGTGCCGCCTCCTCCACCACGCATGGCCCAGAAGAGATCCGGGTCGTTGCACTGGTTCACGATGCGGACTTCTCCGTCGGCGGTCACTACCTCGAATTCAACGGCATTGTCGGCCATGAGGCCGTAAGTAGTGGTGAAGGAGCCAACACCGCCTCCTTGGGCAAATCCACCGGCTAGTCCAACTGATTGTTCATATCCTCCTGTAATATCCATGCCGTGATTGCTGAAGAAACGATAGGCATCTCCAGCGACGACCCCAGCGCCCAATTCGCCAATATTTTGGCCGTTAGATGAGGGGCAGTTATTCGCAGTAAAATTCGAATAGAAGTTCAGGGCATCCAAATTGTGAGTCCAGATCGCGAGAGTGTTAGGCGCGGAGGATCGACCGTAGAAGTCATGACCCGTATTCTTGATGCTGAGGCGGATGTTGTGCGTCTTTGCAAATTGAAGTGTTGCAGAGATATGGGATGTATTTCTAACATCCACGTAGTAAGAGGCCAACCTTGCAAGAGAGCAATTGCTATAGAGAGTCTTAGTCGGGTCTGACTCGAGCAATGCGCAGCCGGAATTGCGGTTCGTTTCCCAGTTCAACCAATACGTCTGACCGAAGTGTTTTCCTCTGGTAATACTATCTCCGTAGTACCCCTGAACTATCGTACAAGCTTCTTCGTCATAGAGGGGAGAATTCTGATAGCAAGGAGCAGCGATAGGAACAGTTTGGTAAAGGCGACCGTCAATGCTCGCATTGAAGTCACTCCATTGCTCTGTCGAAGGCCAGCATTGTTGGCCTGGGCGGCAGTCATATCCGGGGTCCGTCAGCTTTGACGATACCACATCAATGTAAAGTAATAGGAGTATATTAAGAAGACCGATCATTTTAGGAAAATTTTTTAATTCCTAACTAAGCAATATTAGAAGATAGAATGATTGATTATACTTAGCCAGTACTGTTTCTCGTAGACTATTTATACAATCCTCTCCTTAACTACTATTACTAACTAAACCAACTGCTCTGCCTTTAAGGGAAGTGTTTGCATGTGGATATCAATAAATAAGCTATGTTTTCAATGTCGCAAATGATTCTCGTTTACCACTCAACGGAGAGAATCTTACTGCATACCGGTTGAGTGGGGAGACAGGCGCTGTATGCAAAGCGTCGAAAGACTTTCCCAATCCGGACTCGACGTGGCGATTGCCTGTCATCCATACCTACCATAGCCACTCTCGCCTTGTCTAACTCCTGACTCAAGGATATTCGGAAAATTAAAGAAAGTGTCAGCGCTAATAAGATTCAGACGCGTCTTCTATTATATGACTCCGAAAGGGCTCTAACAGCGAGACTTCGCTACCGTTTATAACTCTGTAACTCATTGTGCTTATCTAACGTATATACAAGCTATGACCTTCCTACGTATCATGGCCCGAGGACTCATAATCCGGCGACAGCCAAGCCCTCGACTGCATACCTTCCCGTAAGAGCTTTGCCATGGCTAGTGCTTGATTGATACCCATCGAGTGACCAATTTTGTCTAAGCAAGTGGTGATCCATTCACGAAGCCCTGAGGCAACAACTCCTGAGTTGGCGGCAACTAATAAAGGCCACATAAGGGTGAAGCCTCCTGCACCGACTACTTCAAAGGGCCCTGGAATGTGACCTAAAAGATGAGAACTGGGCATAGAAGTGGGCTGAGCTCCCTCATTCGATGATGGAACACTATGGGTCGAATTGGGGGGCATAGATTGACTTGATGACGTTCTGAGAGACGGCGACTGTGTACTAGTAGAAGTGGTGGAACTATTCGACTGACCGGGCGGGGTTGATAAGGCGCCTTCGAACATGCCATTCTCGTTCATCTCTAATCCAAAATGGAAGGGCGCACTGGCGCAGATATCTTCAGCTAGCTGAAGTATTGTCTGGCGGCATTGGCTTGCTAAGTTGTGTTGTTGCGGATAGTTGGTGCTGGTGCTGTGCTGCTTGGGGCCCTCGAGACCCCCCAACGTATCATAAATAAGCTCTTGAATTACTATCCGCGCCGAGCGATAGTTGTTCCACATACTAGCTGCAGCAATACTTCTATAAATATGGTAATGAGACCCCCAAACAGCCTGAGTGGTATTATATCCTTCATCGAGCGTTGGAATCTGAACGGTAGTGTAGCTCCATGAAGGGGGGACGTTGATCAATAGCGACACGAGATCCGCATCAATGCCTAAGGCGGTGCGGACGATGTCGCTGGGTTTAGCAATACGTTTATTCTTTACATCTGCGCAGAAGTCGGCGAGTCGAATGACAACAGTACTAAGATGGTCTAACACCCTGTCCTCGGGATCGCGGTATTTTTCGACTTCTTCATTTAGCTGGGAGAGGATCGGCGAGGTGTACCTTTCTTGGTAGATTCTACTAAGAATCTACGCAAGTTCTAGTAAGCATCATATACTTTCAGTGCGGGCAAATTTAGTGTGGTGGGAGGCCTTGGCGACTTTCGTAGATGGTGTGAAGTAACTCACAATTTGCGTCCGTAGATGAGTAAACATGCCTAAACCCTCTCGTCGAGCTAGTTGGTCTGAACCCCGAATCTCTATCAATTTGGCCGCGCCGTCGACGTGTTTCACCCACCGGTCAATGTACGAATTGTCCGTACAAGTAATGACCTGTATTGTGAGAAGTTAGTCCTCGGATCTACACATCGGTCATACAACTAATACTTCGTATATGCCAAGGAGAACCACCGCCGCCAAAGTGTCGTCTGTCTTGCACAAGATTGGATCCTTCAACGCCCGGTTTATCTGAGATAGCACGGTTATATACTCTCGCTGGGCCCTTAACATGGTCTGAGTAGACAGTCGAACGTTAGATAAGCCCGCCAAAGCGACAGCATCGAGAGCTGCGTTGGCGGTCATATTCCGTGAATCTTCGATGAGAGGCACCAGATATGACATATGACCACAACGGGAACCTCCGGTTATATAGTTGACAAAAATGGCCTGCTTTGCCAAATTTTGCTGTGCCGAGTGAGCTAAGGCACTATTAGAAATTATACTTGTTGCTGCAGCCGTACCGTCACGAGACGATACGGCAATCGATGTTTCCTTGAGCTTCTTGCTGGTTGGCAGTCGACAATGGCGGATGACTTCTTCACTCTGGTCCCGAAACTTCAAATCTAGCGGATTTCGATAACCAGGGCATTCGACTCTGGCTCGTATGCATTGGGTGCATGAAGGTACTCCATGATCGCACTACTTGGTTCAAGCATCAGTCATCAGTCATCAGTCATTAGCGAACAGCGTCAGTGTGCGATGTTGTAACATTCGGGACTGGCTTGACTGATCTTGAGAGTGGCTTGCTGGCCTTTAGTCCCGCGGCTCTTATTCGAAAAGAAGACGTACTTTCATGCGTCGAGATCGACAGCGTTCACATGCAGTGCTCGGCCTACCACGATACGCCATTATCTGTATTGGGAACTTAGGTAGTGGACAATCTCGACTTGACCGGGTCAATTACTAAAAAGGGGAATAAGTGCGTTGTTCATCGACTCGACCCCTGCGTAGTATAGGTAATTAGATGTATCAAACGACAAAGTCTATGTATAGAAACGTGCAGTAACGCAACGACATTTCTTGGCGGTGAAATTCAGTCAATTTACGGCAAGTAGTTCGATGAAATGCAGAACTACTACATAAGCAGTGCTTGAACATGGCATGGACAGAGGATCTATTATACCACCTGGCTGAAGCATGCTTATGCATTCCCGCTTTAGCGGGTTTTGCTCAGGCTTACTAGGTACCTATTACACGGCGCCTATCTGCCTGGCGATCCTAGGTAGCTTACGACCACCCTAGCTAAGTACCTACAGACTATAACCCACTGAAAGTATTCGCGCGCCATATCGAATTGGTTTCCTATTCTAGAAATGCGATTCGGGACTGACTACCTAGAATTATCTACTACGCAGTACAACTAGGAGCATCTGACTTTTTTCTTTTTGAGTGCTGCGAAGAATGCCTGGGGGTTGCATACTCTGTAAGTACCTGTTCGTGCTACCTATTATAGCACGAATATTAAATTTCATACACACGTCACCGGCCTGCCCGTGTTTTTTTCCTCGATCCCATCTTTACGATTGGCTGGATACTTATTATAGTCAGCTTACGTATATAAGTGGTAGTCGTCAGGTCTCAGATAATTATCCATGATCTCGTCCTCCGCCCAGGGATCCTAAAGGCTCTATGTACGTATAGATGGCCCTTCGGAAGGTGACGTAACTTCGGCTGTCGAAGAGGTAGCGGATTATCGCGTTATATACACCTACCTATGAGTGCATTTACCTAATAGCACGTTTTCAGTGTGTGGCGGCGATTGGGCACAATACCCAACCAACCCATCACCAATGATGGAAATAGTATCGAAAATTATGCCGATTTTCCGCCGCATCTGGCAGTCGATAAGGCGTTATACCCATCTTACAACGAGTTTAATCTTTTCAGTACCTGCATAGGTTTCATCCCTGGCTTAGAAATTCCTTTGGCGCCATAACATGTCCAGACTACGGGGCTGTGTGACCTGTTCGGACAAATTACTACGTAAGCATCTCATCCTTGGCAGGGCCCCGGCTCCAGGCCTCCTCCACGATGCGCATGCGAGCCATCCTATTGGCCCAGGTGCCCAGATCGGTGGTTTTCCCTGCCGCAAACGGATCCTATCTAGCTCCCTAGATAGGTACCTGCCTAGATAGTATAGCATCGTCTACAAAATACAACAAGACTACCTTGCCCAACGGTGGCTGCGCATCGCCGCACCTGCGCACCCCGGCTGTCAAGCGCGCCAGCCTTCCTCAACAGGATCGAACCGCGGTCCGTCCCACAGGTGCCGTTGGCATGAGCGGCAATACCGGCAATACTAGCACCAACAAGACGCGCTGTGCTTGGCAATAAAAGGGCCGGCAGGGAGCGAACCTGTTGGCCGTCTCGACGATGCCCCACAGACCTCCACGAGCACCATGATTTCCGTACGCCAAGCACTCTCGGTCTGCGCTGTCTTCGGCCTGGCGGCTGCCGCGCCGGCCACGAAACTGCACCGGCGCCAGGCTCTACCCGACTACGCCATCACTTATGCGCCGTGGACGTATCTGTACAGCGGCGAGGCCTACTTCCCCTCCGACATCGCCACTCACCTCGCCAATGTCATCCCCGAGGTCAACTACGTTAGCATTGGCTCCCGCGGCTCCATCACCGTTGACACGGTCAACACGCTCAACAGCAGTGTCTACCTTACCGCTGCGGATACGCCCTCGACCAACCCGGCCTGGATCACGTCCGCTTATGGAAAGCCAAACAGCAGCGGCGTGAGTGGTGCCCCGGGCACCATTATCGCCGTCGAGAAGAACTCCACTACGACGGACGTATTTTACTTCCACTTCTACTCGTATAACTACGGTGGGAAGTGAGTCTCGCATGCTCTCTTTCGCACTTATTTTTGGCTAACAACGAGTTAGGGTGATCGGCATTAATTTTGACGATCGTGAGTGTTACCGCTCGAGTCATTTTCTTCCCTTTCTAGTTACTTGAGAGCTCCCGGAATGTCTCGGGGGTGTGTTTCGGGAACATGTTTCGAGAGCTGTAGAACCGCGTAAAAGATTAATCACTGACTCCAACGGTTATAGATGTCGGCGACTGGGAGCACGTTATGGTAGGCTTCCCCTCTAATGCACCACTGGCCGCGCCCCTCATAGCTGACGACGGCATTCGCAGATCCGCTTTGTAAGCGGCGTTCCCTACGCCATCTACCTCTCCGAGCACTCCGCGGGCTCCGCCTACTACTGGGACGTCATGACCTTCAACGGCAAGCGGCCCATCACCTACGTCGGCAACGGCGGCCACGCCAACTACGCCACCCCGGGCACGCAGGACTACACCGTCGCGCTGGGCCTCGTCTCCGACACGACGGACGCGGGCACGCCCTGGGACATGACGCAGAACTACCGCGGGTACTGGTACGACACCAGCAGCGGCGCCTTCAGCGTCGCAGGGGGCGTCTCGACTGGTGGTTCCGAGGAGGGCACCGAGACGGCTGACTGGCTGCTGTGGGAGGGCGCGTGGGGCGACGAGCAGTATCCGAGTAGCTACTCTGGCCAGTACTGCATCTTCAGCGAGTGTCATTACACGTCTGGGCCGACGGGGCCTGTAGCCAAGAACTTGGGCCGTACAACGGTGTGCCAGAACGATGACAGCTGCACCATCTTTACGGATATCAATGACTTGACGACGCAGTCTAAGAAGAAGCGAGATGAGTTTCTCGAGTAAATAGTGTATTTCACTACTCCATAATCAAGAATGTCCAGAATTAAACTTCATTTTCTATTATGACAGTTCTAGTTCCTATCGATGTTAGATATAGTTACTGTTCCGTATCCTTAAATTTGCTAATTAG
Organism: Hypoxylon argillaceum; assembly: GCA_022495175.1. NCBI lineage: Eukaryota > Fungi > Ascomycota > Sordariomycetes > Xylariales > Hypoxylaceae > Hypoxylon > Hypoxylon argillaceum. The sequence continues at coordinate 34,857 of MU378270.1, read as the reverse complement.
GTAGCAAAGCACAATAATACTAAGTCGAATGAGATGTTTTGTAGGAAGGTCTAATCGAGTTGGATGATCACAACTTGCAACTTTCTCGCGCTCTCTTACTCTTCTAATCTACCGTTCCAGGGCTCGGTCATTTCTCAATTGGCTAGTTTATATCATGCTACCATTACATCCTACTTAGTTTCAGTACGCGTATGAATCTAATAAGAAGGGGTTCTTAGCTTTTACTATTCTTTCTATCCCACTTGGAATAATAAGCAAAGTAGATATTTGTTATAAATTGTTAAATGCTCATAAAAGCGCAGCATCGAGCATGCCCTCTGGAAGGGTATATATATCTGTGGACGTTTGGTTAGTATTAGACACCTAAGAATCTCACACATGCATAGAGGTGACTGCTTTACTAATTAGACATACTAGTTACTCACATGACATAGTTGAGTCAGCACGGACAATAAGAAGGGTGAGGCTATGGCGCAATACAGTATGAGTGCAGTGGAAATGAAGCGTGAAAGAAGTAGGGTTCAAAGTTTAAATGAAATATCGCGGAAACTTTAATATAACGCCCTGCCGTGATGTAGGAGATGACGGGTCACTGTCTACGTCCCTACGTACCTGGGATCAAGCATATCTACCTAGGTAGTTAGCCCTTAGAACAATTGGAAACCTCTGAGATGCAACTCGATACTAATTAATAAGCCAGACAAGACGTGGCGCTTGGGGTGCGTCGTAGGATCCCGAGTTAAACGCCTAAAGGCCAGCCTCCCGGTGAGTCAGGCTGTCTTCTTCAGCTAACAGGGGAGAAAGAGGTTTATCAATAGACTACTAAGACAGCATCGAAATAGATGTTGCCGGCAGATGAACAACTTGACATTTTATCAAGCAGAACAGCATCAGCCATTGTTAAACGTTCAAATTGCCGTTCGTCGTTGAGCTCTAATTTGAACAGTATAGCGTTTTGTAGCAAGCACTCTCTGTCTAGGGCGCCGTAGCGACGTGGTGGTTTATGCTCGCCAAGAATTGAGGATTGACTTCTTATAGAGTGATAAGTGACGAAGCGCGACTACTAAGGTCTGTGGCATCTGTCTTGGTGCGTGGCTTTCTATTCCTGGCTTTGCCTCGCTGAACGCCTAGTCGGCGTCGTGGGCGCAGTCGTGTTAGGCGGAATCTCCTTTGTGTCCCACGCCAGCAACTGCTATCACGTACGCGACTACCTAGAACAGGGCGAGATACATGCAAGGCTGTAAGGCGTATCAGGAGAGCCTAGAAAACTGCAATATGGAATTTCCACTTTATTTACATCCGGATGTGCTACGGAATCCGAACACGGAGAGAATTCGGGCGACGCTGCGCGGGTGGGTTATTACATTTATTGGGTATTTGGCAACTCATTGTCGGGGTAAACGTCTAGATTTTCCTAGTGCTAGGGTCGGTAACATGACGAGTGTTACATATTATATAAGCTTTGCGCATCATCATCTTGTCTAGCCATTTTATAAGCAGTTACGGCAAATGTAGGGAAAGGGGGTAGATGTAGAGATGCACCAGACAATAGGTAGGCAAAGAGTATAGCGTATATCCTGTACCTATACTCTACGTTTCCTTTTCGGTAAACCGCTCTGCAATACAACTTGAATGCCGCGTACAATCATGTCTCTATCTCTACGACTACAATTTGTCTGCTACAGTTACACTCGCCCCCGCATACAACTGTGGCTGTGGCTCCTTACGTTAGGTTCCAGTCTACGGAATTCCTACCACAGCCTACCAGCGTCCTTTAGGATTGACCAATACCCAAGCCTTAGATGGATAGAGGCGTTTCTATAGTAGAGTGTATGAGGGAGAACTATACACGCGGTAGCATCTACTGAGAGAAGCACCATTGAGATCTATAGCCTCGTATTATGGGATGATAATTGAGGAGAAGGTTTCATCGAGCCTTAGTGTGCACATCAGGTGGCAGCACTAGAAGCCTCGAGGTGCCGCGGGCCTCCAGTTCTTGAGTCGAAGAGCTGTACACAGGTTTTCGCGCGACACGACGTCGAATCACCCTTGACCAACCCCCTCAACAGATTGATCATTCGAGTGCGTTACCACCGAAGCAGAAAGAGAAAAAGGCAATCGCTGCACGGAGACACGAGTTAGGACGAGGAGTGTGTGTATGGGGATAGTTCTGACTCCTAGATTCTACTCCATGTATATAGTCGAGCACAGCAGGGTTGGCGGCGTCGAGTGTAAAAACAAGGTACAGAGTATCACGTTTATCTTGCTTATGCTGTTCTAAGTTGATTGGATTTCCTGCAGAATGCCGCACGCACGAGAGGACGTCGGGTCACAAGGCATGATAGATCGAAAAGAGGGAAAAAGAGAAGGATTTCATGCACAATACTTGCTATAGGTTATGTCATAACCAAGGCACCAGGTGTAAGATGCACTCCCCCCTACCAATCGGCAACTCTCCATGAGAGTGGGCCACACAGTGCACACCATCCCACCCCCTCTACAGTGCCAATTCATTACTGGGACAATACTGCCAGCAACACTGCCTACTATCTAGAATCTAGATAGACAGACGCCAGATACCTATGTAGGTAGGTAGATAGCTTGTTAACCCAGGCTCAGATTCTATGTACTCAGTTTAGATCTCATTCCCTACCTACTACCTATTCCACGTACCTAAAGAATAGATAGTCGAGATATTCCGTACAGCAGTGCCCTATTTCGGTCATGTCTCAGCCCAGCTGACCGGATACGGCAGCAAAGCAAAGCAAAGCAGTGAGACATTCGTCAGCAGCAGAGTTCCGCCCAAGCAGGAACAGGCTGCACATCATCTCGCATACCCCTTTGGCTCGGGTAGTCTAGGCAATCCCTCACGTACCTCCCAGCGTAACGCCAACGTACGTGCTGTAGCTAGGTATGTAGCTAGGTATGTAGTTCTAGATTATGTAGGTCTCCAGAAAGCGAAGCCAGCGCCTAGATAAAGCGACCTTTGGAAACGAACAGCGGCCCCGCCTTTGCGGCCTGACACCCCATAACCTGCCTAAGCAAACCCACGACACTTACCTAGCCTGCCGGTCTAGCTTGTGACCTACCCAATCAAGCCTGGGATGAGGAGGACCCTGAATTGGGCTAAATCTGGTCATCCGACTCGAATGGATACCGATACCTTGCGGTCCGCCCCGTGGGTCGTTTTTTTTCCTTCAGATTTCCTCCTACTTTTGTAAAGCTGTAATTTTGTAAAGCTGGTAGATATACCTCATGCACTAAGGGCGTAGGCGCCCCCGTCTCGGCAGAGAGTTGGCGGAATTTGCCATGGTGTCGGGTTGGTGAGCAGGGAGCAGGGAAGCCAGAGAATCCCGAGACAATCGGATGCCCCTAAGACAACGATACTGGGCAACCCCTCTCTTGGCTTTTGACGGACTGAAGAGGGGGCGCCTGACTTAGATACTGTATAGTCTCGACTTAGAGGTTGTCGATTGATGATTGACCCGAGATCGTGACCTGAACAATGTCTTGATCCCCCTTAGATAACGCAGAATGACTTGCAGTTGAAACCTGCCAGAAAATGACAGCGGAATCTCAGATCGAGACCAGGGGCACTAGAAGTAGATCATCGATATGGGCATAATATCCAAGTTCAGTTTAATTGAGGTGGTGATTTATTCTTTCAGGTGTAAAAGCAAATGCCCGCAGGCACGGTATCATAGCCAAATCTTCTAACGCCAAACCCATTCCCTATAGTATAATGCCAGATCACCGCCAATACCCCAATTAGGCGTTGCTGGTTCGAGAAGATGTGAGAAATTACATGGTTGTTTTATTGTAGAATACCTGGGCATCATCCCCAGGTACCGTGCACCTTGCCACGCCGGGCTCTTGACTTGACGCCAACATCTCCGTTTCTCACTAAACTCTTCCATCTCCTCTCTACTCCGTTCTCGCTCTTGCCGACCCTCCGGGCGCATTCCTGCCACTCTGATTTGGAGAGCTTAAGCTTTTCGCAGATGAGCTCGACGAGGACTCGGTCATCCTCTACACTCCATCTCTCTCCATTCCCCTCCTCTTCTATCCCTGTGCCCTCTTTCTTGGTCTCCTCTTCCGTAGGTTCATGTAAATCGTGAAAATCTGAGCGCTCTAGGCCGCGTGGCAGGTTTGCCGGGGCAATACGAGCCCGCTTGGGTGTAGTAGGTGTGGGTGTAGAAGGTCGTGCATCCTCCGGCTCATCTACATCGGTCTCGCTAATGTCCAGATCGCTGTCAACATCGTCATCGCGACCCATGTCGTCCTCGGGTGCGCGACGTCGCTTGTTAACGCCGCGGGGAGGCGCGTTGGTTCTCTTTCGAATCCTCAAGCGCGGATTCCGGTCTTCAGCCGGGTTTTGCGAGCGTGGCCGCAAGCGCATCTTGATAGGTGAAAACGGCGCGTGGACCATTGGAGGTGTTGGTAGTGGCTCGAGCTGCGACGGTAGTGGTGGAGGTGTTGCCATCATAAATTGAAGAGCGCGACACGAGTTGGCGATAGTGGTGAATGTGGCATGAGGGCTCGTGGGAGGGCTGGCGGGAGGAGAGGCGAAGAGTGAAGATTGTAATCGAGTGGCAGGCGGGTGCGACAAGTCGCATGATGAAAGCGACGAAGGCATCAACATCGTAGCAACGGTTTATGTTTAGGCGCGATGTTTGTCTACTTTACGGGCCTTGTTGTGTTCCTAGGATAGGCCGCTGTTGTTTGGGGTCGCAGACCGCCTGGAGAGGCCAAATGCGACGGAGCGGGTTCACTAGAGCGCGCAGCTTAGGCGTTCTAATGCGCAAGCTTGGTGGTGAAGATGTTGAGCACGTCTAACGGTTTTCCGGTGTTTGAAAGGGGTAGCTGATTCTGCGATATCAAAATATCGATTGAGGGAGGCTGTTTTCTTCTTTTGGCGACGAGGAACGTAGGGTGAGTTGATGGTGGGAAGGTTGAGAAGAGATGCGCCTGGGAGGGCGGGTGGACAGGAATAATGTACCTAATAAGACGGGAGGGAGGTAAAGTGCGCGCAGCAGGCTCGACTGGGACCTGACTAGGGAGCTCAACAAGTGGACCACCTGATTCACAGAGGTACAGCTGCATACACTATAACGCTGTGAGTACCTCTGTACCCTCAGGTTTTTCGGTCAGAAAAGCGGGACTGTGAGGTGTACAGCCAATCAACGCCGAGTCGCGAAGCGTAGCACTTTCTACAGTACCTGCCTTGCAAGGGCGCAAAGATGTAGGGTGGGTGGGTACCTATGAGCTCAACTACGTACCTATTATATGGAACTATTTACTGTTCCAGGCTGCTTTTTAACAGTCCAAGTACCCAAGGAGTATGCGCAAGTAGGTAGTCTAAAGATTTTTCATTCTAATTCATTACATATCTACTGTTTACCGAGATGATATATCGCGGCCAAGGTAAGAGGGACCAAGCCAGATGGCAAGAATTAGCATAGAGAGACCTGTATTCCAGTCACTTGCCAGGTAGGTCGTCACTTCGCCTTAATCAACCCATTCCAGTGCCGAAAGATAACGCAGTAGCAACTAGCTTGCCCCAGTCAAATGCTACCTACGCTTATCCCTAGCACTTCTCAATTCAAAAGCTAGGTCATCGAAATACACGCTCTTCGCCCTGGAGAATTTGCCGCGGCCTGACGCCCCTTTCGTCCTGTACTCAGGCGAGGTAATAAGAACAGAAACATCCTTTGGGGTTCGCAGGCCAGGTGCATGTCGTAATCTTACTAGCGAGATCAACCGGTACTGTGAAACCTCTTCAACCGCCCATAGTCATTATAGAATATGAGTAAAGGTAGCGGATCAGCAGGGTCATCTAGCGCCTATTAATAAGCGTCACTTTAAACATCTACAGCAGAGAGGTAGTAGGCGCATCGAGGTTACTACCACGCCAGCCCCTTCGCTTGTTTTCCCTACGACTCTCTAGGTTATCCAGTCGATGGCTAAGCAACCAATTTACAGAATGTTATACTAAACCCTCCTTTTCGTTATTTCTATTACAATATTACATAGAGGGCTATCTGAAACCCAGAGACCATATCTCGACGTGTAGTCAGTTTACCCCGTAGTTTATCCCCGCATCGTAAATCCCATGAAAGATTGTCGCCGATCGTGTGCTCTCATCTTTTGAATCTATAGCCTGGGTATTGTTCTCATCCAGGTGAGACTGGAAACTATTCTGTTCCCCCCCTTTCAATAATCTCAAGCAATGAATCTAAAGGGAGGTAAGTATGATGCGGGATGGGTGTGGTGGTTTTAGTTTGGAGCATCACTAGATAGGCCCCCGTCAGGTGGACAGGAGTATTCCCTTGTTCGCCTAGCTAGACTTGCTATATAATATAAAACTTTCGTCTTTCCTTATATTATACCACCTCTATAAGTGGTTTGAGGGGGGGTGTAATCAAAAGGTCTCATCTACCAACACGATATAGCTTTCTACACTAGGGACGTAGCATTCATATGAATACAGTTTGTTACACGCACTCTATTTTCATTGTCGCTCGAGGGATGGGTGACTATCTCATGACAGCTACGAGCGGTGGGTGGAGGGAACAAGAGGGGAGGTGGCCAGGGAGGGGGAACTTAGAACAGAGGAATAAGCCGTTCGAAACTCGAAACGCGTCTTGAGCGCGACAGTGTCGCGTCTAATCGACGCGCAAATTTTAATTGAGCCCCACTATACTGGCCAATCGTCTTACACAGAAACCCCCCCTTCCAGCATCGTGCAGCGTGCTAGGCCAGTCTCGTATTAGTCCACACCGTTTCAAGAACCCCACTACTTGCCTATTGTCCCACTTGACCATGCTTGATATCTGGGCATCAGTCTGATTGACTATTTCTATGCTTCAGCAATTACCTCCCTACCTAGGTATTTAGTTTACGACATCATCGAACCTACGGCCACACTACCTACTAAGCGGCTCTTCAATCCATCGCTAGCGAACAAGCACCTACCATCAAGGTTTCGCTGGAGAGTCACTTATCCTCGTTCATAACAAATAGGTAGCTATTGGTAAAGGGTGCTTGACTACCCGTTGGACCTTCAAGGCTTCCCTCAGGGTCCAATGCGGCTGTCCCGAGCAGTCAGTCTGTGCCAGTTTGATCGACCGAGCTCCCGTCCGCCCGGAAAGCGGGACACCCCGGCGGTGACGCATTAAATCAAAATCAAGATTGGAATTCAATGCGTACAGAATCGTCCGTTCGCAATGCACTTTATTTGGAGCACTCTAAGCAGCCAAGAGGTCGAGTACAGTGTATATATACAGTGTTAATGAGACCAATAATGAGCACTACAGTGCATCTGGAATGAATAGATACAGTACATCTCTCAGTTATCCAATCAAGTCTCTTCTGCTTGCCTTTTCTGGAAGTAAATACTGCGTGCCTCTATTAGTGCGGTAGGGAATTGAGTCTAACTACCTACCTACCTACTTTAACATGAGAACGCGTTGCGAGTTTTGTCGTTCCAGATAGTGCTCTACCCTATCGCCAGATGGAAAATCTCGTGTAGCGCCAAATACCTACACGCACGGAGACTCGAGACCTTCCCGTCGCCCTCGGGTGGGCTCAGCAGGGTCGGGGCGATGATGGCGACAGAGATGTCGCCGTCATAGTTATTTGCGATCCAGAAGATCACTGATTACCTATTTTTTTGTTGAGATTTAGGGTAAGCATCAGGGATACCAAACTATAAAAGTCTACTAAAATTAGGGCGGTAAGTAATGTCCATTGGTTCGTTCAACTCGCCTACATGTATAGACTTTCTACTAGGATTCTGACATCCGATTTCCCTTAGCGAGGGGAAGATTTGTGTTTCTCCCGAATTCGAAAGCACTGATGACTTCTATAGCTTATTTTATCAGCTACTAATCAGATATGTTACATTTTGAGATACCAGGAGCCTCGGCTTGTCTGGAAGGGATCGAGATGATGTTCTCGTTGAGTTTCCAAACTTTGCTTTAGTACTAGTGCAGTGCAACAGAGTCAACCCGTATACTCATTATTAACAACTTGGATCGCTAGTTCAATGTTCCCATATAGCGGCCGAAGATCAAAAGTATAGCAATCCTCAAATCGAGCAGGTTAGTAGTGAGAGCACCACTTTCCATATTATGTGTCGATTGATTGCTCAGCGTTTGTGCGTCCAAACTACCCCAGGCCAGCCCTAAATACCGGATAATTTCCCTTCGCAGATTGATGAAGGCCCTAGCTCTTCACCGTAACGCAAAGGCATATTAATGTCGAATATTCCCAACAAATAGTACGTTATGTTTTCAGCGTGCGTAGTTGCTCGGTAAGCCGCACAGGACATGCGTTTCGCCATAGGCGGCAGATACACTTATGTTTGGTAATACGGCCGTATCAATTGCTGATGGGGAAAACAAGGCTAGATATTTATATACGACTTAGCAACGCCCCGCATCATGTAATTGTTCTTAAGCACAAAGCACATTCTTCAAATTCTATATTACTTACTACGTATTTGATACTGGCTTTGAAATGCAACATTCAAGACGTTTTTCTCCACGAGATGTAATGCTACACCATCCAGCTTACAGTGCGTGCTTGTTATTAGAGAGCTTTGAGGAGCACGCTTGTAACCTTGACTAGCTAGAACTAACTAGTCGTGTAGTACTCGAACGAGTGATTGCTTCAAGTCAGTGTGCGATATAGGCCACCTCAAGAACCACTAAGACTCGTAGAACCCCGTTATCCAATAGAGAGCGCGCTTAGAGGTTCACCAACTAGTAGTCAAACCGTCACACAACCCCGAAGGGGTAGGATTCTGTGGCTCATAGCTCTCGAACACCCTGAGAAGTTTAACTATTCTAGCCACTGTGACAACCCAGATAGTGATAGACATAGTAGAAGAAGAGAGGGGGGACGGGGGTCACTTCATGATTGCGGTCCGACTAGCCAGGTGCCGGACCCAGAAGCGGCAATAGATAGATCTTCTATCGACCAGGCACCCTTGGATATGTTCTCTAATCTAACTCCTTCAAAATAGGCAAGAGATGATGCTATATGAATTCACGGCTGTTATATCGCTCTTTGCGCACGTTATCCTCGGTGTGGACGTGGGACAGCACTGTCCCGAGGACCAATTGTGCCTGACCTCTTTTAAACAATGCGATGACTACTACGACGAAGGATGCCGTGAACTACCCGGCTCATACCCTTGGATGTCAGACGACTCTGTTCAGCTCCCAGCCCTGCTAGGCGGTACCAACTATACAATTTCCTGGGTATTTGGACCTCGTGGACAAGCCGACGTTCCGGTGCGGATAGAATGGCAAATGAACTTCAAGGTGTGGGAGACTTGTGAGCACTCCAATATAACCTCAAGATTTGATCTTATCTTATACTTATCTTCATCGTCATGTAGATACGACGGAATCAGAGTATAATTTCAACCCAGGGGAGATACTCGCATCGTTTCCCACGCCCTTAGCGCCTAACATGACTCCGGAGATGGCGTGGTTCAATGCTAGCCAATACAGTGGGAACCTACTCATAATTTCACAACCGGGAGCAGTACACAACGGAGAGAATTTCCCTATGACCACTTCTCAGCTATTCACTGTTCAGCTACCCATCGTCAAAGACTATATCCAAACTCAGATCGATATAACTCGCAAAACAGAATACAACAAGTGGAGACTAGGACTTGGCATTGGACTTGGCATTGGCATCCCGTTCTTGACGGTCGTCATTACCCTTATCGTTCTGGCGATTTCGAGGATGCAAAGTGGAAGGCAGATGAACGAGGATGTTGAGATAGTTACTAGTGGGAATTTGCTATATTAGGCTCAGATCGAACATGGTTGAAGAGGCACATAAGTCTGGAGACAGGCAAGCTGGGGGAGGCTAGAGGTTGTCGGTCGAATACCGTCTATTTATTTTATATTCTGGTATTTAACGATAAAGCTGCCGCGAGCTCATATTTTTACTCGGCTAATTTTTGCATCGGATTATGAAGTTTAACTTAATCTTTTGTCCCCATCTCCCATCCCCGTCCGTGTCTAAATCGAGGGGGCATAATGGTCAGCAACAACCAAGTCTCCGTCTGTCACCATTTTTTTCTATTCGATATATGTACGAGTAGTGCGCGAAACCATTATTCAGTGTTTGCTAGTAACGGCTGAAGTATCTTGCCCTCTTCTACGTGCCCTCTCCGCGGGGCGCGCTGGGCTGGGCCTTGCACAAACTCGGTACTGTGAATTCTCTGAAACCCATTGGCCACGGGACGTAGCAGAATCCGCACCGGCTGCAGACGTCCCTGCTGATCGGCGATACAGGCTTTGAGCGGGTATTCGAAGTCCTTCGCGCCACGCTTCTTCGGCAGCACCTTGCGCGGCAGGACGAGGAGTGGCCAGCCCACGAAGCTCCAGGTTGCTGCGGCCTGGAATGCCCACTCGGATTTCGTCTTGCCGATCGTGGGGATGAACGCGATGATGCCCGCCCGCGCTACTTTGAAGTCGTTGGGAGGTCTGTGAATGTCCGGCGCCCGCTCGAGCGTCACGCTGCCCGAGTATTTGAACCACTCGGGAGAAGCGGCGAGAAGCCCCCATTCACCCGCCTGCCAGGGGATCTCCTGCCTCGAGCCCAGAAACTTAGCCCCAGCATCAGGCTCTGGCATCCGCCACGCGAACAGAGACTCGTCTATAAGTAAATTAGAGGCAGTCAGAAGTTCCTGCTGTAGGCGCATGAAAGCCTCCCCGCCCTCGCTGTACCTGGTATTCATGTGGACGTCGAAGATGCCGAGCATACTGTATGCGATGTCTTCCACTCTTGTCGTCGTTCGTCCAGCCATCCAGCTCATCTTAGTGGCGACGCAAGCTGCCCGGAAGCTTTTCTTGCCCGTCAGATACTCCGCGTCTATACCCGTAATCTGCGAGAGCGCCTCTGCGTGATCAATCTTGGTGCCTATGTAGTCCCAATTCTTGTTGTAGATTCGCATGTTGCTCGGGGCTAACAGTTCTTGCAGAGTCCATCCACGGGTGAACCATAGCGATGGTCCTTTTCTTTCATTGCTATTAAAGACGCTAGGTCCTCGACCACCGGTGGATTCTACATCGCTCAAATACGTGATGCATACTTTGGAGCCGCCATACCATTTGAACATAGACCTAATAGTCTCGTCTAGATCAACTGCATTGGTCTTGTCGATACAACACGAGTCGATCCACAACCATTTGAAGTTCAAGTCGCGCGCCGCTTTACACGCGCCACGAATCTTGTCGATTTGGATGGTACTAGAAGGTGTCCTGCCTGAGCGAAGTTCTGCGACCACGTCATGGAGCTGCTGAAAGTTGATCTCGTCCCCAACCCAACGGTGCGAGAGGATAGCGTACCCCTCACCCTGTTTGAAGTTTGCCTGGTCGCCGTATCGCAGCTCAAAAGTCGCTGTGTTAAGGAGGAACATGTTATTGCGCCTGTTGTGAAAATTATAATGGTTGGGTGTCAGAGAATAAGGTCTAGAGTGAAGATCGATCGCAGTATAGGGTACGGGCTCAATTTCATTGATTCCTGAGTCCCTCTTTAAGGATAGGGGGGACTCTACTCCTTATATAATAGTAGTAATTGATGCAAATACCCCTGTGGGAGTCCTAAAGCGATCAAGCTGCGACTTTATCGCCCGACATTGGGGGCCGAGTCAACGAGTTTAGGAATATTGTCCTAAGTTTTTGGGATGCATTCTAGGACTTATAAGTAATCTCCCTGGGTTATACATATACCTCAATTATAGTACGCTATTTTTAGACAATGTCGGTATACCCTAAGCCCAAGAGTATAGTAGCGTGTTTTCTACAGCATAAAGCTAACCTGCAGGTACCTGCTAGGATTAGAAATAGAGATGCTTGTTGTTTGTTACATCGGGTCTCATGTAATGTAAGATAACCTAAAATTAGTAGTTCAATGTCTGATACAATAGTTCGTTGTGAAGAAGGTTAGAGGTGGTTAGGAGGTAATCAACATTCATCAAGAATGGTGTTATGTTATATTTGAAGCCACACATATAGCCAGCCGGCAGCAGCTGTCGCGCGCTCCTGACAAGGGGGATGGGTCCCCTGTAGGAAAAAGGAAATTGTCATGGATTGCGCAGGTGGTGGCCGTTGAATAAGCGAGGTAATCAATTAAGGGGTCGGTCAGTGGTAGGTAGGTCAAAAGCGTTAGTAGCCTGGACGAGCACCTCTGCTCTGTGGATTATGTTAGGTAGGTAGCGGTAGGTAGTTAACAAAGTCTTCATTCAACCCTGCGCTCGCCCAAAATATAAACTACTACTTTACTTGCTTAGTTTGACGGTCGCTTATTTTCATTTAGTATGCAATTTTCTAATTTCTTTTGTTTTTACACAATGCTGGTAAGTTGAGCTTTTAAGTCGGCACGTTGTGACTGAAAGATTTTAACAAGACTTTTGCTCCTTTGGCCCTGGCAGAAGTTATTACTTAAACTAGATTGAGGGGTTGCAGTCCAGCTATGAAAGGTGGCCAATCTAGGTGGATTACAATATTAAGTACATCATTTATCTAGGACTGGAGGATTTAGGGGTGGAATGCTTAGCAATGCCTACGCTCGATGGAAAAAGGTTTCAATATAACTGCAATGGGGCTTCTCCAAGGAGTGGTGTCGATAGGTACTTGGTGAGGCTGACTATAATAAACTATTCAGTAATCAATGTCGGTAGTTTCGCCATCTATCTTTTGGGCACTTCAAGTTCGTATCTTGCTCTATTAATCTGCGTTCCACACGCAGAGCAGAACTTTACGCCCGTCGCCGAGGTAGACGAAGTCATGATTGAACTTAACATCACGCCTTGCAAATTGCTTGTGCCGGACGAGTATTTGCTAGACGAGGAACACCTCAAGAGGGACCAACTGAGTTGCATCGCCGCTCAAGCTCAACCTAGTTGGTAACCAGAATCGTTTGCGCAAGGCGACAAAGTAAGCACCTGCTAACATAACATTACTGCGTGATAATATTTGAGGTCAGCCGGCTAGCTCTTTAAAAAGCTGCACACTCAATGCGTCGCTCTCCCGAAAGGCGCTCTGGAGTAGGTAAATATCGTGCAGCGTATCTGCTCGTAATAGTACTTCGGCAAGCTGGGCTGGTGTGCTCCGGACACTGTTGATGCATAAGCTGATGGATGTAATTTTGCATATATTCGAACCGTCTAAGGCTGCCGATATTAACTCGACAGAAATATTATTGAATTGTTCCATGCCGAGATGTTTATCACTAGCAAAGGGGAGTTGAACAAGTCGGCCAGTGGAGCGGGTACCGCCGAGCTATTCAGAATACTTCAAAATTAGGAATGGCACGGACCTCATCGAAAATCGACATGTCACAATCGCTTCGGCAGAGAGTCTCCTGAATCAACTTCGTGACGGCAGGTAAGCGCTAGGGATGGATTCATGTCGTCCTCGGCACTTGGTGGCCACACCAAGTTCATCGAGGCTGAGTTAACCAACGGAATCTGAGCCAAACACTCGGCGGCATTACCATATACTGACGCCTCATAATCAAACTTGACCATGTACTTAGCTGCGAACATGGCTTTCCGCGGCCGCAATTCGTCCATGATCCTAAGGTTACCCCGTTCGAAAACGCCCGGGCCCATAGCTCCCATAGAGTTCCAGAGATACGCATAGGACAGATTTTGTCATGCTCACAGTAAAGCCAACGATGCCATACCGTACTACATCTAGTTTGTTAATATCGACGACTACCATCCCCCACTCAATACTAGAATCGCAGTACACGGTGGCTAGAGGTTCTAGGCGCGTCGGTGCAGTGCGCTCTACTTGTGTATCGAAGCCTACACCCTATAGGAGACAGGCTTTAATAAAGGAGAACTCGCACAGGCTAGTGCGGTCCCACGGCTTGAGTATTCTGGCTACTTTCATGCGATTGAAGTCCGGTAACTCGACCGGTTCTGGATGGTACTCGCGGCAGCCATCCCTCACATAGTAGTCGGCGGCGAGAGCCAGATCGGCGGATGGCAGCGAGGTTTGAAGAGTCGGCGAAAATAGCGACAATGCGCTGACAGCAGGCGATAGGGGGGTATCCCTGTAAAGACTCAGCTGGCTCATAGTGGCCTACACTAGAGACTACCGCGACGGGGCGGTGGCGGCCGGCGATCTGGACGACGACGAAGAAAACCCAAAAGTTCGGGCCAGCTGATGGTCCAACAGGCCGCCAGTACGGCGTGCGACACCGTTGTCAGGACAGCGAGCTACCAATCAAAATCAACAACGCAGTTCAATTGTTCATTTCATTAAGCTAGCTAGATATGCAGGCTTGTCCGACGAAAGCCGGCAATGCCTTACACGCGCGATTACAATTATTTGCCGGTATAAGGTCAGCCGAGATAGCCCGTCCACTACGCAAGCAACCATCCATGGGATAGGATTGTGATAGTAATGGTGGTAAGGATAGAAATAGAAATGGAAATACTCAATTGAGTGTTGTGTATTCCGTAATTGGCGGAAAACTGGTAACCGCGCACGATGGACTATCATAGACAGCCTATCTAGAACGCCTAGCGGTTCTAACCTAAGTCAGTAGGTACCGGAAAATATAGTAAGAACAAGCTTTCTTTCCCGCTTTCATCCCGATACGAAATAAGCAGGGGTTAGTCCATCCTGTCAATACGCGCCCTTTAAGCACGCTAAGTACCTAACTTAAGGTACACATGTAGACAGGGTTTTTGTTACCGAGTATATTCATGCTGTGGAGGTTTGGCTTACTCATTAGTTAATAGTTGCTAGAATTATATAGATGTTTGCGACGAACTTACCAATGCTCGATTTTCCCAGTTTACCAAAGTGAATATACTTCAAATAATCGAAGGAAAACAGAGAGATTGGTTCATCTGCATAGGATCGTTGCTGGCGGGGCGCGTCGGTGGCCAGAACAGGGAAGATGTGAGACATCACATCTCAGCCGCACCACGCTTGTTAGCTGGTTAGGCTGACACGATGCCTCCCTAATCGTTCAAAACTCTAGATAGTCCCCCTCTTATCGTCCGACACGATGGTCGCTGGCTCGGCAGATCATATTACATTGCGATCTTTGATTCGAAGAATAGGTCGCCCTCACTAATTCGCATCACGCTCGAGTATAAATAAATAGCCATCTAATCCCACAAACCCGCCGGTATCTATGCGATAAGACATCTATCTCGACGATGGCAGCTTTTTTCGCATGGGGTAACGTGCCCAACTCATTCGTGGTCGCCAACGGTTCTTTGCTAGACTAGTAAGAACGCTTAAAACGAAATTAATAGGGGACATTATAATTAATTAATACACGCACTTAATTAGTCAAAACTTGCCGGCGGACTACGAGGGTAAATTTAAGGTGAATGAATGGAATGCCATGCAGCTCAAGGCATTTTATACAGGCCCAGATGGCTACCACTGGGCCATCAAACCCAATAATTCATGTAAGCCTCGCCTTACCCTCAGCTGGCACAGCTGCCAGTTTGCGTCAACCCTCGGTGGTCTCACTTTAAATTGGCTGCTGCAGGGTCGGCCCGAGGTCCGAAGGACATGCTGCCATTCCTCAACGCCCAGACCACCGTTATCGGCGCCGACCGGCTCGTCCACATGGGCCGCGGGCGCGCCACCTTCGTCGCCTTCGCCCCGGGCGGCACAGCCTGGTTCATCCGCTATAGCTCAAACCAGTGTATATGGGGGCCGGATCTGTCCGCGTTCCCGCCGACGTGGCAAGCGCTCATAACCGATCTCGAGAGAACCCACGCCCGGAAGGACGAGTGCATAGACTTCGTCGCGTTTGGGCTGTACGGACTGCTCCTTGTGCGCTTTGAGAACGGCAACTCTCACATGGCGCTGCCGCAGGACCCGGCAATGCGGAGCCGCATCTCGTCAGAGCTGATCGAGGAAGTCGAGGGACGGCTGGCGGCCGGCTGGACCTTGGGGAATCGCACGACGCTATGTGAATTCGATACTAATCGCTGGTTTATCGAGTGGAGGCGGGGGGCCATGGCCGAGTTCAAGTACAGCATGGGCATCGGAGAGAGGGAAAAGCAGGACTTAGAACGGGTGAGCAGGGTATTGTCGGGCGTGGGAAATGACGCTGGACTTGTCGCTAGTCACCAAAATGCTCAACTTGTAAGTTCTACTATGTTCATCGAAAGAATCATGAGACAGGTGCTTACTTTACGATTAGATCGCAGCAAATGCATCTTTTGCCCAGGCGCTTCACCTCAGCAGAATCTTGTAGTCCCCGCCTATATCTAATGCCATCCACACTGCGTTTTACGATGCCGCAGGTATTAGATTTGAGGTGATATGCTATGCGATAAAACGGTAGGGATCTAAACATTGCTGTAAACATATTACTCCAATTGTGTATAAGAGGACCTCAATGTATACGCAAGTGGGATGCAGTGTGCCCCTTTACTATATAAATCCCTATAGTGACTCCTTGACCTACTTCACTATTAGCAATGTAAATAATAGCACTTTTCCAATATCAAAGGCTCCAGTCTCCGAACCCTCTCTACCAACCACACACGTTGTGTGTGTGTGTGAGCTGAGACTGTAGGCGCGAGCCAACCCTGGCAGTGGAGATGGCCTGTACTATATTCACAACACAGCGTTTCACCCACGCAGCAAAACGACATACCAAAAAAGGCATACAATTGGCAGCAAGGGTTGATATTTTCATTCATCCTTTTGCGTTATTGAATAGCTAGTAATAATTTATACGTGGATAATAGTCGGTATGGTTGCTATGAAGTATTCAATATAGAGATGAGAACATAGAAGTTTATATTCTCAACGAATCCGGAAGTTTTCGCTGTAATATATTATACGCTGACCAAGCGATCCTCAAGAGTCCTTATATGCTCAAAATCTTTGAAACAAACATTTTTATGCGCTAGGTAACCAATCCTAAGGATCGACCGAGCCTCCGGTATATCTTAGATGTGTGCGAGAATGAGGTCGCAACGCACACTACCGATAGTTACACTGTAATATCTGGTTACGATAGAAAACTTTAGAATAGTTATTCTATTAGAAACGTAACATAATAAATATTGCTTAATGTAGATGTGATGTCATGAAATCCGGCGGTTCCCATGAACTCAGTGTTAGTTGTCTTAGTATAGGGTCAAGCAACAAATTTACTAGAGGATTTCTGTTAGAACTTTTATGGTGTCTATAGTAAACAACATTATTATGTATATAAGCTAACGAAAGCTCCAGAACAGTCGGCAAAGACTCAATTGTATTGAGCCCTGATGTTTATACTTTGAGCTAAATGCGGCCGAACAAATATGCCCCCTATTCTCAACTAACGATACGACTATACCCTCTGTAGTAGTTTTATTGGTGTTTTTGGTTACATAGGTCCCCTAATCTCTTTTGCGGACTTATAAGGCTAGGAATCAATTGATTCTTTCATTGCACGCTATACTATACGCCCTTTCTGCCCTCCTTCTACCCTTCTTCCTAGCCGTGGCCTCCTATTTACTTCGAGATCAAAACTTCTAATACTCTTCCAAGTCATAAACAAGGTTAAATCAATACCTAGTTCAACTACTTTCCCTTTTAACCTTTCAGCTGTAAGCAATACATAGGATATTCATGCTCTCTATAAATAAGACTTGAATCTGCAAACAATATATTATTATCTACGCTGCGAATTTCTTTACATCCTTCGATCAGCCTAATTATATCACGTAGAATCCATGTGTTCAAGGCATCTACCAAACCATGTAAGCTTTCACCTTCCGACCTACTATATATAATATTGACATTATTGTGTTTTTACTTTCTTCTTCTATCAGTCTATTAGGTAGACGTTTCAATACTCGAGCAGCCAGCGTTCTTAGTGTCTCGCGACCTTTATTATTTATACAAGCTTGTGCAGTAGTCGCCGTGAAACACTGCCTGGATTATATCGGCAACCTGTTCATCAAACCACAGTATAGTGAATACATGTGCAGTTTAGCTACAACCCATTAAGAAAATAATATTCATGGCCACGATAAAAGGGTGCCATAATACAAAAATACACATCATCCACTCTTTGATCATGCTTAGAATATTACCCAATTGGCCTGTAATAGTAGATTAGAAAAGTTAAATTATTTTAACTTCTATTCCTATAGCTATTGTTCATCAAGTTTTATTCAGAAATGACGCGGCAACCCCAAACATTCCTTGACTAGGTGGTAACTTCTACATGAGTGCTGATGGCAAGTGAAGTTTCATTAAAGTTTTTTTTAACCACACGACTGCCTTTCATGGGTTCGTAGTACCAACTTGTAGAATACCTGTAGAGTAACACGAGCAATTCATAACACCATCGGCGAGGCCATAGACCCGCATTCTGGGATGGGTTGTTCCTTGGTGCTACACTGATCAAAACAACTTGTTGTTCATCTGTGGGTTTCTTTTACATCCCATGGAATTCCGGGCTTTGGCTTCTTTTGTAAGTACCCCCTCCTCCCGGGCAGCATCAACATCAGAAGTACACCTATGTTGCAGCTTCTCCTCCCCCATGATTGGTACATTCTTCTAGGTAACTGTACTATTTCATTCACTTGGGCTTCAAGTTGACGATAGCACCACTGGCCAATACAAATAGACCCTACAAGGGCCTATTCCTTTCCTTCCTCTTGCAAGCTACCTTTACTTCGTCACTTGCAGCTCCACCCTCCCAAACCCTAGCTTTTCCCACACCATCACTCTCCTTCAATCTATTCAACACACATTGGCAGTGCTGCAACCATTGGTGTTGAAAGAGCCCGTAAGTAGACCATCTCTGGCGTACATCCATCATGGCATTTTATATCCAGTTTGGCCACAACCTTACCATGACATTAAATCACATGATCACCCAACTTTCCATCTATCCCAGATAACATTTTTTGCTCTAATGAACTTGTCTAACTCGTACTTCTAGGAGAGTCAAGGCTTAGCTATTCAGACCCGAATATTGGTAAGTTTACTTTGAAATGAATCCAGTTTCATACCGCGTTCTAGCTATCTGGTTAACTATCCATCAGCACCCCGCCCTCCGCTTAGCTAGCCTAAGAAGACGCGTTGGGTATCTTTACGATATTGCAGCTATTCTTTCTAATAGAGCCAATCACCAGCCTCGATTATGTCTGCCAACGCCTTGCCCAGTTCAGGGGCCAGTGGCGATGGACACAATCGCCCTCCGTCCGGATCTCCAGGCACAATCCCCCAGGATGCCCCTCACGTCTATTCAAGTATACAGCATACCGACTATGAGAAAATTTCGACTCGGGACACTATGTGCAGTGGCTGTGATAATTCCAACAGTCCATGTATGCAAAAGTGCAAGACATGCGGATGGACGACATGCGTAGCGTGCCACAGTATCCGCGAGTAC
Source organism: Hypoxylon argillaceum (assembly GCA_022495175.1). Taxonomy (NCBI): domain Eukaryota; kingdom Fungi; phylum Ascomycota; class Sordariomycetes; order Xylariales; family Hypoxylaceae; genus Hypoxylon; species Hypoxylon argillaceum. Next base: position 15,441 of record MU378270.1, on the reverse strand, counting down.
GATTATCGCCACATTCTGTCCGTCTTGCCACTTGACTGGGGTTACAAACCTCAGACTGGCAAGAAACGCAAGAAAGTAAGATTCTCTCTGAGTAACACATTCGATACAGCTCAACCAAGCTCTAAGGTAGCCAAGACCATGGCTATCGGTAATTCCCTCCCACGAAAGGCTAAAGTGGGCGATGATAATATGCTACAGAACGAGCAACGTAAGTAGAGCTCAATTAGTTGATATTCCCGCCTAGCCAATACTAACTTGAATACAAGGTACTTCAGGAACTTCACAGGCAGGATTGAGATTTGACTCAGTTGTTGGAGGATATAGCTTCGGACCTCCCGACCGTCGTTCCTCAGTCCAGTCTCAGGGCAAGAAGACTCGCGTGGCTCTTCCCACCCCAAAACCCAAGCTAGATAGTCCAAACACCCTTCCCAATACTGGCCCCTCTTCGCTCGGATTTAAAGAACGCAGCCTGAAACCTCTCCGTACCAAGGGCCAAGTACCCAGCGGTGAGGCACGCATTGATGGTGCCACGGGGTTGGGCAAGCAGGTCGCTCATGAATCAGGCTTTCGTGATGTCCCCAGTATGGACCAGTATCGGAAGCAACAGGCCAGATACGAAGTAGGTAACCCTTATGGTCGCACGGCCAAGCATACGGCGCACACAGATCAACAACTAGGTGCCCCAAACGATGGGGTTCAGCCGACGCAGGAAAGCCTAAGACCCTACAATAGCTTTGTCCCCATCAATAAGAAGAGCGCTTCTAATATCAAGAGCAAAGAGGACGAGACCGACTTTGCGCCGAATAGAAGCCGCCGCAACCTTGTCACTAAAGAGGGGACCATCACCGACGCTGGCCCTGCAACTCCCATGACTATCAACAACAATAATATGCACTCGATCACGAACGAGTGGGACCACAAGGCGTTCCCAGACGCCAAAAAGGACTGGATTATCGAAAAACTTGTTGCAGGAGGCCATAGGTCTATCGAAATTATCGCTCCGCGACCCACCTACAAAGCTCACTCACTAACCATCTACTTGTCTCACTTCAAGGAGTTCATGGAGCACTTCGACCCGTGGGCTATGAACAACTCCAAAGATTTCGAGCGCCAGTGGTTGCTTCTGAATAAGTTCGTTCGATCTTACCACGATGACCTGCCTCACCTTTCGGGGACATCGGTGGATGACGAGAAGATTGCCTTGACAAAGCTAGAGCGTACGATTGAGACGGAGGCCTTAGAGAAAGGGATGTCGTCAAAATCTTTCTGGGTCTTCTGGGTCCATGGCATGCGAGAGTCTCTAGGAAAACTGACCTCTAATTGGTCACCTAGATCGAAGTCTGCGTAGAGAATATAGGAGTATAGAAGGACATGTGCTATATTAGTGTCACGCGCATTTCTCTATTCTCTATATACTTCTTGTCAGAAAGCTTGTTGGTGATTGGCATCGTATATACGATCGCGTCAATCCATGACTTGGGATCTACGGAAATTTCTTGATATGAAAAAAAAAAAAAAAAAAAAAGGACAAGGGGATTGGGAGAGGCGGGGTAAGAAGAAGAGGGGTCCAGTGAAGGTGATGTTGATTGTCGGATGTAGACGGTCAGGTGGAGGCCTCCAAGGCATGTACTTCACCGAAAATGGTTCTATCTCGTGTGTAACGGAGATGCACGAACGTGTAAACTAATGGCTACTGCCTCGTAATGTATACAATATGCGTTGATCTGAACACTGACAACACTGACAACACGTAGATGGGTACAGAATAGGTGGTATGCATGCGTGGGTGTGTGGATGAAAAGTGGCTATTATTAGTCTAGCGCAATGCCAGGTAAAACCGGTCTTGGATGATCCATGATCTACATGGGAATCATGGGAATCATAGCTGCAACAACACAGAATACGATGCAGATTTGCCATGGCGCAGCTCAGAGTGGGGTCGGGAGCTCCGACCCTGACGTATTTGTGACAGCCATTTCGTCATAACCATGCTCATCAGTTTGACAGGGGACCAATGAACATATTATATCCCTATATTCCATTGGCCTATAAGCTCTACATGCTGCGTACTTGCAATACAGCGATGATCTCGAGTAAACCTGCCCTGCCCACTATTACCCCAGATTTCCGGTTTGTTGGAACATCGAGTTCTACGTATAATAAAGTTCTCTAGTTTTTTTAAACTCAAAAACTTACTCTTCATAATGCCAACTCGCGTAGCATCTAAACTTCCAAGTTGCAATGGCTTTCGATGCGAATGCGTATTGGGGCAGCTCGGAAATCGATGTGCTCCGCTGTCCTACGCCCCCAGCACTGGGGTTAATAAACAATCCTCCCACTTGGGACGGACTCTTCGACTTCAAAGAGCCCGTAAGTCACCTAGCTCCCACTCTGAAGCTTCTTGTGGCCTAGAACTCTACTAACGACTGAATCGCGCGGGATTGTAGGTCGACCCTAATAGTACGTTCGATGGTTCGCTCGACTTGCTTCAGGACCCTCTACCATGTAGCTATGAGCCGCCTGACGAGTGGCTTATCGAATTCGAAAGACTTCAAGAAGTGCACAGCAGAGCTCCGGCTATGGGCGGGCCAGGCATCCCCGGCGCACCAACCCACCATAATACCCCCTATACCTTCACCGGCGGTAAAATTGCCGACGGCAAGACGAGTGATGGCAGTCGGCATCAGGGAGAAGAGAAGATACCCGCTCCATTCCTCCATGATTATCGCGACCCGTTCTTGAAACCCGAGGGGCGGGCGTTTGTGCAAGGTGGTGAAACTAATTATACCGTCCCAACACCCACGACGTACATGCGTGAGATTGATAGTCAGAGTTCAGGTTGTCCGGGTCCCGCAATGCGCCCGCCAATGCCCTACGGCTGGAACTCGACACCTACTTTCGACAGTCAACCCGCCCCCAGCGTTCACGACGTTGAGAAGACCATGCGAGAGCTGAGGGAGATGGAGCAGAGCTTTCAGGCCGACACTAAGCGACGGATGACCCAGGTGAAGCAGAGCCGTCCAGGGTGAGACAATGGCCTCTAGCTACGTCATTCCAGTTTTCACACCGGTACCGCCGCTCTATCGAATCCCGACGGTCATATCTCTCGCGCTAGACTCAAGATTATTCCTCCGACAATACAATACTTCGATAGTCTATCGCCAAGGAAAGAGGACATTCAACTGTCCAACCACAACTAATTTACGATCCTTATCTCGCCTAACGCCACCTCTGTATCGAAATGACGGAGCAGCGCCCTATACAGTGGGCACAGGTGATAACTGCACAACGCAAACTCCACTCAACTTATATTTCCCCGAGATGATATTGAGACACCCCTCTCAAACCCAATAATTGGTACCAGCTCTGTACCATCACAGCCAAGCTGCACCGAAGCTGTTTCCTCGAATACAACACCCCTAAGCTACCTGCACAATCCTCCCTATGCAGGTTTAGTTATTTCCTATGTAGGTAGGGACATCGGTTCGAAAATTGAAAGCTACCTCGGCATTACCAACAACCTCAACAACTTAGAGCTGAGCCAGCTTCTTAACCTCCTTCAAGACGAATAGGTCCATCTACGGAGTCTGGTCTCGGTTTTATTTCACACTGTTTAAGTGTATATTATTGTGAGGTAATATGGCTCTCCTGTCCACTCCAAAACACAAGTTCCCAAATTGTAGGAATTTCTCAGACGCATGATTAGGACTCGATAGCCCAGATCTTCAGCACAACCCCCCTAATAGTTTTTGGCAAGGTTATCTATCTCTATGTATTTGCGCGGTAAGCCCGGAGTTCAAAAGATTTGGGCGGCGGAATTGATCTTGCGAGATATTATGTCGCATTGGATTCGATGCTGGTGCATAGGACGGCGAAGGTTAGGCGAGTCCCCGCCGCAACAATACTTTGTGTTCCTCGTGGTCATGACGGGTGTCAAGGGAAAGGGAGGGGAGAATATTCTCAGCACTGTATAATTTAGTTTCGCTTATTAACTATTTAATTTAGATAGAAGTTAAGTTGTAATTGATATCCACCAACACCCATATCTACAAAGAATCGTTACTACTTCACACAATCACTACATGACTAGCTACACACCAATCCTAGACATAGAAAATGTAACTTGTAGCGGCATGACCATGTCATATATCTATTTAACAACTCACAACCACAACCCACGTAGAAAAGCAACAACCAGAGTACACAAAACCTCTATTCCGGCACCGCAACCCCCGTAATCTCCTCCAGCCTCTTCAGCAACGCATCCTGCGCCTGCACATCATACGTCTCCTCCCTCGAGCGCCCCAGTCCCCCAGGCTCCCAATAGCCCGCATTGCTCCCCTCGGCCTCACCACTGCCCTCCGCCAACATGACATACAACCTATCGCTCTCCAGAATATCCCCCGGCGCCCTCGCACCCCCCATCTTGGTCGGCACCCACCCCGGATCCACCGCGTTCGCGACAACACCACGGCCGGCAAACCGCCTAGCAAACGCATAAGCAAACATGACATTATGCAGCTTCGTGTCCGCGTACACCCCCCTATCGCTGAACCGTCCCTCCCCCTCCCTCTCTCTCCAGCCTAAATCCTCCAGCCCAGCCGAGCCGTTAAAATGGCTGTTCGAGCTCGCGTAGAGCAGGCGTTTCGGCAGCGGGGCCAGGCAGGTCAGGATATACGGCGCCAGCACGTTGACTGCGAAGACGGAGGGGTACCCCTCGGCCTGCGCGCGGTAGGGGCCGAGATACAGCCCCGCGTTGTGGAAGACGCAGTCCAACTCCCCCAGCGCGGCGATGGAGGACGCCAGGGCGCGCGTCTCGGGGAGCGAGGCGAGGTCGCCGACGAGCACGGAGGCGGCGCCGGGGCAGGCGGTGCGCGCGTCCGCGGCGCGCTGGGCGTTGCGCGCGTGCAGGTGCACTGTGTGCCCGCGGGCGACGAGGAGTTTCGCGGCGCGGAGGCCGAGGCCGTCTGAGGAGCCGGTGATCAAGATGCGCGCCATGGCTGTAGTAGATTATGAATATTTTGAGGTCAAGATAGAGATGCCACGTCGCAGGGCATCATGATCTCCATGATCGATCTTTAGCCGGGTTGATATTAATATAGCAGTTACGTAATCGAGTAATAGTTGTCATTTGTAATCATCGCCAGTATAACAACGGCGTCATTTTGCGACATTTCACGATCGAGATGGAAATGGTTTTTTGTGCTATTTCGGAAGGTACTAGCGAATGGATTTCCGTCTTTCCCGCGTTACTTCGAGATAATCCATAAGAAGCAGATTCTGACATACCTAGGTAGGTATTTACATATCTATTACCTACATATCTAGTTGCTTCGTTAACTTTTCTTATGCGTCATAACACAACCTATCTTTTTTCTACAAGCCAGTTAGCTTCTAGATCCACGAAAGAACAAAACCATGCTTCTTTTGTACTCTATATCAATTAGGTACACTGTTCTCTCTATCTTCGTTTGTCTCTACCTATGACATAACCTCAACATGCTGTAGACAGATACCTACCTGGCATTACCCCACACAAGCTTCAGGCAGATGAGACCGCGAATGACGCGGGGGTGCGGGGTGCGGGGCTGTTATTTACAGCAAGCTTCAGGGACCAGATGGCAGTAATATCTCCCAGGCAGACAGCCAATCAGCAGCTTTTCAACGTGTTTGTACTCACCAGATAACTCTCCCTATTTTTTCCATTTGTGCCATAAATCAGTACGTTAGATAAACAAACATCAAAACACCTAATCTCCCGCTCAAACCTCAATTCCTACCTATACTATATTGGCATAGCCCAACCCCACCACCACCACCACCACCAACCTCACACCCGGCCACCGGGACAACCACGCCATGTCCAGCATAACGCACCCCGACCCGGGCGCCGACGCGCCCGCCTTCATCCCCCTCGAAGCGAACCCGGAGCTCATGACCTCCCTCCTACACAAGCTGGGCCTGAGCAGCGCGCTACAAGTGCACGACGTGTACAGCATCACGGAGCCGGAGCTCCTCGCCTTCATCCCGCGCCCGGCGCTCGCGCTGCTCCTCGTGTTCCCCGTGAGCGCCGCCTACGAGTCCTCGCGGCTCGCCGAGGACGCTGGCGTGCCCGAGTACGCGGGGAAAGGGCCCGACGAGCCCGTGGTGTGGTGGAGGCAGACGATCCGGAACGCGTGCGGGCTCATGGGGCTGCTGCACGCCGTCTCGAACGGGCCGGCGCGGGGCTTCATCGGTGGGTTCCCTTTCCTCCCTTCCCTCCCTCTGCCTCTCAATGACAGAAAGAAATAAAGAATGCTAACAACCCCCCACAGAACAAGACACCCCCCTCTCCACCCTGCTCGCAGCCTCCATCCCCCTCGCCCCAACCGCGCGCTCCGCCCTCCTAGAACAGACCCCCGCCCTCGCGACCGCGCACCACGAGGCCGCGAGCGCCGGCCAGACCCCCGCCCCCGACGCCCAGGACGACGTGGACCTGCACTACGTGTGCTTCGTCAAGACCGACGACGCCGACGGCACCCTCTGGGAGCTCGACGGCCGCCGCAAGGGCCCCATCGCCCGCGGCACCCTCGGCCCCGACGAGGACGTCCTCTCCGACAAGGCCCTGCTCTGGGGCCCCCTCAAGTTCCTCGAGCGCAGCGGCGGCGACCTGCGCTTTTCGTGCGTCGCGCTCGCCGGGTCGCTGGATTGAGGTTCGACGAGATGAAGGGATGGGAAAAGGGGAAAGGAAACGTCGAGACGATAGGGTTGGTGGATCTAATAGACAGTAGCATAGGGGGATATAGAAAGAGTGTGGGTGTGAATGTGCCTAAAACTCGGTAGCGTTATGTTTTACATGCGTAATAGACGAAATGTGCGTCTACATATCACCGACCTGGGGCTCGCGCATGGCTTGGGAAAAAGTACTCAGTATCTACAGAGTCCAGAGCATGGCAAAGAGGTCCTCCCGAATTCCTGCCGGATATGAATAACATGATCGGCGGAGCTAATAGAAATTTTTGTATCCGACAGAATCTGTGACGGAAAAAACGACGCCGTTAATCCCCAGTCAGAATTAACGGTTATATATGTGCTGTCACAGAATCCATGTCTAGTCTTCAAATAGTATTACTTCAGAAATTCACGGAGACTGGAAGAACTGTATTCATAACAGCATTGCCATTCTAGGGCCCTAACTTAGGTTTTTCAACGGGTTTATATCCCCCCCTAATCATCAATCTTTCCTCGTCAGTACTCATATTCGTCACCCGAAACCCGACGGTAGGATCACATATCTCCATGACCGTTTGCTGTGCACCTAGCGATTAAAAGAGTTGCGTGAAGATAATCCTTCAACATAAAAATCAAGCGGCTCAATTTCATACCATGGCTTGCATCTCATAATAACACCGATACCTTCAAAGGACAGATGTCAAGCATCCAAATACCCGGAATAGTAGTTTCAATCTCAAGACAACTCTTGGTTGAGACGTTGCCCTACACACCCACGACTAACGCAAAAGACTATATAGATCCAGACCTAGACCTGTAATGGGATACCCGATTTTGAATTGGCCGAGGAGTGTCCGGTGTGAGTGTCCCCGCCCAGCCAGCGTTTGGCACGGGCACGGGCAAGGGCATTTCGGGGTTGAAATAGTAGCCCGGTGAAACCCCAGGGGCAGATCGTAGGAACGGAGGAATTTGCCAGTGGTCAAGGCCACCAGAGTAGCCTGGCGAGCAGCAAAAGCTATGGCAAACAGAAACAGGGAGATAAAAATGGTACGCAGCGCTGCCGGTATCAACTCGATTCGGAATCGAGTAGTTGGTCCTTTTCGGCTCGTATACGGTCGTCTTCGATCTATTTACATACGTTTCAGCTTCACTCCGCAGCATAATGAAGCAGACGAACCATCGTGTAATTTACCTTGGTAGCGGTGTGATAGCAAATGGCGGCGGAGAGTTAGAACGATAGCGAGAGGACGGCGACTCCTTGGACGACAGCGCCTGAACCCACCAGTCAATTTCAGACGGGATTGGCGTCGTGGTTAAGCCCGAGTTGCTGTGAGAAGCGGAAACTAATTGTCCCCCATCCGTTGCTGTAGGTGAGTCCCTGTTACCATCGAGGCCGTGGCGTCCCAGGTGACCCGGCTGACCTTTATTGTTGCACTTATGTCCGCGCGAACTGGCTTCTCCCCCACTAGTAGTCAAGTCCTGGACATGTAGGGCAACGTGTCGGGCAAGTTCATCGTCCGCATTTGCTTGATCATTTGTCGAGGCCCCCCGCGCCGACTTCTTTTCCTTTCCAACGAGTTTCTTGATATCATCAAGGAGATCATCTACTGAGGGTAAGTCAGCTAAACTGATCTTTAACGACTTTAGGTACTGATTTGTAGAATTCCGTTCTGCCTCCTTTGCACAGATTGTGCATTTTGGGTTGTGCTTTTTGCTGCTCATGGCGGTAGCAGCGGACTTTGTACAGATATCGCACCTGGGATTGTACGGAATTTTTATACCAGTATCATTGCGGAGACCTTGACGGATTTGGGCGGGAAGCTCACCACCCTTCTTCGCTGTCCTTTTCCACTCCTTTTCTTTTCGACGTCTCTCTTTATTTTCTCTTCGTTTCTCTTTCCTCTCTTTGTTCTTCTCCTGCTTAGCTCTGCGTCTAGTATCACGCTGTGATTTCTTCTCCGACCTAATCCTCTCCCTCTCCTCCTTTTTGCTTTCTCCTTGGGTAATATCAGAGTGGGCTGGTCTCGGGATATAGAAGTCAGAAGGAGGGGGTGCTGCAGACGCAGGGGCAAGAGCTGAATTTCTCCTACTCTCTTTCGTCACGGTAGGGCCGGGGGAAGGTGACTTCTTGTAGGCGGAAGGTGTCAATATGTTGGTGGCTGCGTCGAGAGTCTGTTTAACGCCCATATTGACCCTGTCCCTTACAGCCGTGGACATGTGCTCCAGTGAATCAACCCACGGAGAGTGCGTTTTTTCTAGAGTACCATCATATTAGAATACGCTCAAATGGGTATTCAAAAACACCACAAACCTTCAGCAGGAGACTCGTTGGCAGCGTCGTGCTCTAATTTCTAGTTAATAAAAGATGCGAAGAATAGTAAGCTTGCTTCATTGACTGACCATCTGGCAGAGCGTTACTATGACCAGCTGTATTCCCTGAGCAAACTTGGTCAGTCGCAGTCAGACACCCAAGGCCAAGTCACGATATACCGGCACGTTCTTTCTTCCTCTTCGGTTTTTTCCCACGCTCGGATTGTTGCCCATTTTGAACTTGAGGCTCTAATACTATCATTAGTTAACTCGATATTTGTACAATGACTCGAAGAAGCCATACCGGGAAAGGGCTTGGGATCATGCTTCGGACCAGCATCATTATCATTATTCAATGGAAAGACTAATGATAGCTCGTCAGTAAGTGCGTTATGTCTAGGCACGGAACAAATACGAACTAATCTCTGGGATTCCCATAACTTTTGGAGGACGTGGAATCGGCATGTGAATAGAGTCCGCCTCCTCTACTGGTTTGCCTTGGTGGCTTGGCTGCTGAGTTTGCTTATCAGGCGGGCAAATTTCACCCAAGTCATCTTCTTGTTGTTCGGGCTCATCGCCTTGCCAATCACATACATCCGCCGAACGAGATGGTTGTTGAGTCTGCTCAGGTGGGTGTGCCAAATCATCAAGTTCGGGCTCGGGGGGGTCGCCTCGCCACTCACAGGTGCTGCTCGGTCTTGGGCTTTTAGTATGTGCGGTCTCATGAAGGCTAGAATCACCGTCCAGTTGGCCAGCAAGTGCAGCAGCTTCGGATTTAGGTTGGGACTGTTCTCGCAACAGTCCATAGCCATCAAAATAGTAGTCCATGACGAAAAGGTGAGATCCGTGCTGATGTTGGCTCTGATGGTTTGCTGAAAAAGGCTATGGGTGGTCTAGGAGGTCCGTCTCATACCTAGCTACTAACAATCACTCAGATATAGATATTTCGTAGGTTCTATTGAATCAAGAATAGGGCACAACTAGGGTAGGATGGGGAGAAGCACATGGGAATGCCGCTGCGTGAGAGGGAGACTAGCCATGAAGTTGATATGCCAAGGACAGTCGATACGACCTACCTGCGCAAGGTACGCCCGCCATTATGTCCATGCTATATCACAGATAGTTGTCTGTGTCTGGCAACTGGGCAGGTCTAGCTTAGTTTTATTACTCTTTGAGCAGCTGCTCTCCAACATCCACGGTAGCAAGGTAGGAGCTACCTAGGTAACAATACTTATAAATGACAACAAGATGAGCAACAGCTACCTGCTAGCTAGTCTCGCCTACCCCGGGGACATTCGCGCAACTACAACATCATCAGGTAGCTCTCGCACTCTTCTAGTTATATACGTACTTCGGCTTGCTTATTCCAACATCTTCCACTCTGTAGGTGTCTTTCCTTCTCTCTCTCTAACCCAAATTCAATGTTGGCACAAAGCACGGGTCTCAAACTCAATGCCTACGTTGGGTATACAAATGCCGGATTCTCTGTACAACTAGAATCCTATATCACGTTTCATTAGTAGGGTGAAGTATAGTGAACCTGCTCCAAAGGAACGAAGTCAAGTGTCGTAAAACCACGTTACTAAACAAGGTCTTCGTATCTAGGATTGAAGATAACACGAAACCGTCGAAAGAGCAAAATGGTCGCTAAAGATAATAAAACATTGTATGTGTGTACAGTCTCGCCGTCGCCATTGAATCTTCAACGATAATGTGCTTCATGAAATCTTGCCTACCTCTTAATATTCATGGTTTTCAGCCACATGCTAATATTATGTCATAAACGACACTAAATCTCACGAAAGAGGCACGGCTCCTTGCCAGGAAGATAGAGGCGCTGAGTAGCTCAGGTGACCGGGTTCAACCTTGACAGCAAACTCTACTGAGCAGATAGTGCGTATTAGTGGATTCCTACAGGTGTACGCGTGAGTAATCCTGAGCTTTAAATCGTTCGACATTGTGCTTAGCCTCGATCCCCCTTTCCCCTACCTTAGGTGTCTTCAGGCTGCTTGAGCATGGCACAGCTCGAAATGTTACCACACGATCACACCTAGCGATTTCATGATTGATTCGATTCCTTTGGCGGTCTTCGGGTATTTTTCACAGCGGGGTTTATCATTCCGTACATAGTAGGCCAGGGTACCTTGCATCTTGGTAATGTACACCTACGTAAGGTGTTAGAAATAAGCCTTCTGAATTGATCAGATTGATTGGTCTATTATTGTTGTTGTTGTGTTACCGCTGTTCTGAGAGATTTTTCTTTAGTATATAAAATAAGTATATAAGTAAAATCTTTTAAAACAGAAAGTATTTCTTTTTAGTTAAATCTTTTTAGCATTAAAATATAAAGTTTAATTTATTTTTTATATTTTTAATATATTTTTATAAAATTAAACTTTTAAAATATTATTTTAATTAATATAAAAAGTTTAAAATAAATTTTAAACTAATTTAATAATTGTTTTAAAAGTATTAATAATAAACTAATAAAAAAACTAGTTAATATTTAAATAAAAAAGCAGTTTAAAAGTATATTAATTTTTTTTGTTAATTTTTTATTATATTTTTAAACGTTTTAAATAATTTAAAACAATTTAATAATATAATAAAATAATAAATATATATATTTAAATAAATAAACAATATAATAATATATATATTACTTTTTTAATTTTTTATTATATTTTTAATTAATTTAAAAGCTATATATTAGTTTTAATTTATATTAATTAATTTAAAAATTATAAAATTATTTTTAAAAAAATTAAAATTAATTTAAAAATTATTAATTAGTTTTAAATTAATAACTTATTAACTTTTTTTTTTTAAAGCTTTTTTTTAAAACTTTTAAATGTTTATAAATAGTTTTTTTTATTTGTTTTATTTATAATTTTTTTTTTATATTAATTAAATTAAATTGTTTTAAAAAAGTTTTTTTATTTTTTTTTTTATAAAGCTTTTTATAAATTTATTTATAATTATTTTGTTTATAAATATATATTTAATTTATAAATATTTTTATTAAACTTTTTGTTTTAATTAATAATTATATATATTAATATATTTTAGTTTAATTTTTAAAACTGCTATTTTTTTATTTATTAGTTTTATTATTTAAAAATTATTATATTAAATTATTATATAATTTTTTTTTAATTTAAAACTTAGTTTTTTAAAAAATTAGTTTATAAATAAACTTTTTTTTAAAACTTATAATAATATTAAAAACTTTATTTTAATTATTAAAATAATAATAATATTTTATTTTATAATTTTTTAATTTATTATATTTTTAAATAAAATTATTATATAAATTTATAAACTTTTATAATTTAAAATATTATTAACAAAAAAAAAGTTGTTAATTATTATAAAGTTGTTTTTTGTTTTATATTAAAAAATATAATATTTTATTTTATATAAGTAAAAAATTATTTTATTAGTAATAATATAATATTTAAAGTTTAAATTTAAATTAAATTAAATTAGTTTTAAAGCTATAAAAGCAATATTAAATCGAGTTATTATAATAATATATAAAATCAATTTAATTTTTTTTTAATAAAAATATATTAAAACTTAGTTTATAATTTTATTATAAAATAAATATTTTTATATTTATATAAAAGTTTTTAATTTAATAATAAGTTTATTTAATTTGTTAATTTTTTTAATATAAAAAATTTATAAAAGCTATAATAAATATTTTTTATAGTTTTTTATTATTTTTATATTTAAAAACTATTATAAATTATTATTATTAGTTATTTAATATTTCTTTTAAAAAAACTATATAATAATTAATACTATTTTTTTTTGTTTTTTTTTTATAAACAACTATTATATTGTTAATATAAATAAAAATTAAAATGTTATTTTTAATATAATAGTAAAATTTGTAAAAAATTAATAAAAACTTTATTTTTTTTAATAAATTTATTAGTTTTTTTTGTTATAAAAGTAATAATTTTTATAAGCTATATAACATTTTAAAAAATTATAAAATAATTAAAAGTTTTTTATAATTTAAAAATATTTTTATATAAATATTTTTATTTAATTTAACATTTATAAAAATATTTATAATATTATATTATTTAAGTTTAAAATTAAATTTAGCTATAATAACTATTAAAATTTTAAAAAACTTTTTAGTTAAAATAAAAGTATAAATTTTTTTTCGTTTATTAAAAAACTGTTAATTTTTATAAATTATTAGTTTTGTTTTATATTTTTAAAAAAAAAAAAAATTTATTAAATTTATATATATAAATTTATATATAGTTAAAAAAAAGCTTTTTTTTTTATTTTAATAAAATCAACTTTTATTTAAAACTTTATTTTTTTATAATTAATTAAATAAGTTTTTTTTGTTTTAATAAATAAATTTTTTATTAAATATATTTTTAAATTTTTATTAAATTATAACAATAATAATAAATTTTTTTAATTAATTAATAGTTTTTTTTTTAGCTTTATTATTAGCTTTTTTAATAAATTAACTATTTTTTTTTTATTATTTTAATTTTTTTTAAAATAATAATAAAAAAATTTTATTAATTTAATTTTTATAGCTTTTATAATTAATTTATTATATGTTTTTATTATAATATTTAAATATTTAAAATTAAATATAGCTTTTTAATAATTTTTATAAAATATTATTTTAATATAAAAATCGAGTTTTTAATTTTTTAAGTTTTTAAAAAAGTTAATTTTTTAATTAATTGATTTAATAAAAATATAAAAAATAATTTATAATATTATTTTATATAAAAAAGTAAAATAAAGTTTTTATAGCAAATTTAATAAAAAGTAATTAAATTTTTTAATTGTTATTTTAAATATTTTTAAATTTTGTTTTTTTTTTTTTATTTTTTTTATAAATATATTTTTTAAGCTAATATTTATTAACAAAAGTATAAATTTTTCTATTTTTTTATATAATTTTTTAAAAATTAAGTTAAAAAGTTTTTTTATTTAAATGTTTTATAACAAGTTTTTTATAATATTTAAATTTATATTTAAAAAGTTATTTTTTAAAAAAGTTATATTATTATTAAAAATAGCTTTTTTATTAAAAATAACATTTTTAGTTTTTATAATTATATTAATTTAAAAATATTAAATATAATATATATTAAAAAAAAAGTAACTAATAAAAAAATTTATAAAAGTTTTAAAATTAAGCTTTTAATTTTTTTTCTGTTTTTTTTTAATTTATATAATTATTATATATATTTTATAATTAAATACTTTTAAATATATTAAATAAAATTTACAATTGTTTATTATTTTATTTTTTAATATAACAAAAAAATAAAAATATTTATAAAAAAATTTTTAATTTAAAAATTATTTAAATATTTAATTATAAAAATAAATTACTGTTTTAATAATTTTAAGCTATAAATATTAAAAAAGTTTTATATTTGTTTTTATAGTTTTAGCTTTTTTTTTAATAAATTGTTTAATATATTTAATACTTTTATTTTATATTTATATATATAATATAAAAAGCTTTATTTATATATTATATTTTTTTTAAAGCTACTTTTTAAAAATTAAACTTTTAACAATTTTTTTATTTGTTTTTATTACAGTTATTTTTAACTATTAATATATTTTGATTTAGTTTAAAAAATATAATAATATTTATTAAATATAGCAATAAAATTAATTTTTAAAATAATAGTTAAAATAAATATTTAAAAATCAATTTATAATAAATATAAAGTTTATAAAACTTTTATAACTTTTTATAAAAGTATAAAAATTAATAATAATTTTTTTTTTTGTTTTTATAAATATTTTTTTAAAAAATTTATTAATTTGTTTTATAATTTTTTTTTTTATATATTTTTTATAATTTTTAGTTTTTATTTAATTATTTAATAATTTTTTAATTTTAATTTTAAAAATTTAACTTATTAAATAATTTAAAAGTTTAATATTAAAATGTTTTAATTATAAATATTATTTGATTAAATTTTTTTTTAAAGTATTTTTTTTTATATATAAAGTTATAAAATTTTTTTTTATATAAAAAGTACTATAATTAATTAATAAAAATAAATATTTAATTATAAACTAATTAAATCAATTTTAAAGTTTATAAAAAATTAACTTATTAAATTAATATAAAATATTATTTATAAACTTATTATTTTATTAAATTTTTTATTTATTTAATACTTTTAAAAACATTAAATTAATAACAATTTTTTTAATATAAGTTATATTATATAACTTTATTATTTTTAATTTTTTTAATTTTTAAAATTTAACATTTACATTTTTATAAGCTAAAATTAAAAAAATAAAGTTTTTAATATATATATACTTTTTTAAATTAATAGTTTAAACATTATAAAATTAATTTATTTTATTAAATATATATATATTAATATTTAAATTTAA
>MU378269.1:0-75451 GCA_022495175.1 Hypoxylon argillaceum | reverse complement strand
TTTATTTTATTAAAATTAATAATAATAATATATTTTATTTTTTATAATATAAAAAAGTTTATATATAATTTTATTTTTAATAATATTTTTTTAAAACTTTTAAATTATATATATTTATATAAAGTTATTAAAACAAATATAAAAAAAAAAGTTTAATAAGTTATTTTTAAAAATATTTATAATTTTAATTATAATAATAGCTTTTACTAATATTTTATAATTTATAATATTTTACAAAAACTTATTTTTTTTATTAATTTTTTTATATTTACTTTTTTTATTGCAAAATATAAAAAAACATTTTATTATTTTTAAACTATTTAGCAAAAAAATGTTATTGTTTACTTTTTTAACTTTTTACTTTTAAATTATATAGCTTATTTTTTTTTATTAAAACAAAATAATAATTAATATTGCAGCTTTATTTATTTAATAAATTTAATTTTACTTTTTTAAAACTGTTTTAAAATAATTAATATTATAAAAAAAAAAAAAAATATAAATATTAAAAAAGTTAATAATTTTGTAATATATATTTTATAAACAATATAATTTAAAATTAATAAAAAATAAATCATTTTAAAAAATAAAATTTATTTTAAACTTTTTTAAAAACTAATTAAATAAATTAAAAAGATTTTTATAAAATTAATTAATTTATTAATTATATTTATAATAATAAAAAACTTATAAATTAATAAATGTTGTAATAAAAAATAACTAAATAAAAATAAAGTTAATAATTTTTTATATTTTATTAACTTGTTTTATTTAAATAAAATATAATTATTTAAATTATTTTAATAGTTATAATTTTTTTAAAAATATATTTTTACAAATGTTTTATATTTTTTTTTTATTAAAACGTTATTTTTTTTTTAAAAATTTTATATTTTTATATAATTACAATAAATAATAAGTTAATTAATAAAAGCGCTATTTATTTATTATTATATCAAAAATAAAAAAATATAATTAAATAGTTAAAATAAAAATTTAAACTTATATAAAACTATTTATTAATAAAGTTTATTATAATTTTAATATATTATTTAAAATTAAAATTAAAAACTATTATAGTTTATATTATATAATTAAATTAAATAATATTAAAAAACTTTTTATTAAAAAATAAAATATACAAATTTAATAAATTATTTTTAAAATTATAATATTTAATATAAAAAAGTACAATTATTAATATATTGCTTTTATTAATTTATAAATAAAATTTATATATATTTTTAACTTAATATAATATAATAAAGTTGTTATAAAAACTAATATAAATTAGCTATAAATAGTTTATTTTATATATTTATTAAACATTTTTTTTTATTTATTTTATTTATTTACTTTTTTTTTATTAATAAAATAATTAAAAATATAATTTTATAAATATTTTTTATATTGTTATATTATTAATAAACTTTAAAAAGTTAACAATTTTAAATATAAAAAATTAAATATTAATTAAACATTTTATAATTTAATAATTTTATAATAAATTAAAAAAAGTTATTAATATATATATTATAAATAAACTAAAATATTTGTTTTTTTTTTATAAAAAAAAAACTAAAAAATATAGCTTGTTATTTTATAAATTAAAAAAAAAGCAACAATTGTTAAAAAAATAACTAAAAAAAAAAAAAAAAATTGTTAAAAAAACAACTAAAAAAAACAAAAAAAAAAAAAGTTTAAGCTTATTAAATTAAACAATTTTAATTTTAATAAAAACTAATTAGTTTTTTTTATATTTATATTTAACTTTTTATTTTTAAACAATAGTTTAAATTTAATACTTAGTTTATTTTATTATAATTTAAATGTTATATTTTTTAATAAATTTATATATATTAAATTAATAAAAACTTTATATAATTTTTATTTTTAATTTTTTTTACTGTTTTTTTTACTTTTTAATTAATTAATTATATTTATTAGTTAACTTTTTTTTTTTTTTAATTTAATTATTATAAACTATTACTATTTAAATATAATATATTTAAATATAAAACTAATATTTAATATAATTATATTATAGCTTTAAATTATTTTAATAACAACTTTAATATTAAAAAAGCAAAAAATTTAGTTTTAAAAAATATTAAAAACTTATATTATTAATTATAAAAAAAGTAAATTAATTTAATAAAATAACTTTAATTTATTATATTTATAAAATAATAAAATTAAAACTAATATAAAGTTAATATATAAACTATTAAAAAAACTAATAAAATTTTATATAAAGTTAAAAAATAAAAACAATAATATAAAACTAAACTATTTGTTAAATTAAACAAATTAAAAAAATAAATTTACTAATTTAAGTTTTAAAATTAAAAAAATTAAATTAATTTATATATTAATTTTTACATTTATTGCTATATTTTTAATTTATTAAAAAATTTATATTATATTTATTTTTATTTAGTTTATTTTAAATTAAAAATATATTAAAAATAATTATACTTTAATTAAACAAAATTAAAACAATATAAATAACTTAATTATATAAAAATTAAATTAATTAAATTATTAAAACTTAGTTTTTTTTTTTTTTTATTTAAAATAATTAGCTTATAATTAATTAAAAATAACTAATATACTTTTTAAGCAAGCTTTTTTTAAAAGTTTATTATATTTAAATATATATTTACGTTATTTATTTACTATTTTTTTAAGCTTCAAATCTCTAAACGTAATTTATATAACATTGTAGTCGGTCCTCTAGAGTGCGTAGTGTGTGTGTGTTACATACTTCGTTTCACCATACACCTTCAGGTCCGTATCGACAACGCCGCCTTTTTCTCTCGGGAGCATCACGCACGTACATCCTACGTGCCACATCGAAATTACCGTATCACGAAGATATTGCTTTGCTTCTTCAACACTAGTGAAATGTGAGGCAGGATTGCCATGACGAAGGGGCTGCTTTAATAACTTGCCGAACGAGGGGGCGCGCGCAATCCTCTCAATTTCAAGCATGTGCTGGGCCAGGACTTCCATGTCGATAGGATTAGACAGATATTTCGGGTCAATCACGGGTGGTGCTGAATAGTCGCTAGACATTATGTGTACTGTGCCACGGGACAGGGGTTGGGAGAGCATTGCTCCGATAGTCAAGAATTTGCCGGGCAGGGGACTTGGAGACGGCGCTCCGAGCCAGCCTGCGGACTAAGCGGTTTGGGCGGAAAAGGTCAGATATGCAGCTGTTAGCTTGTTTGGGTCTGACAGAGTCCTTTCGGCAACCTCGAAGTATGCTAGGTCTCTCAAGTTGCTTACTTCTCCTGAACGTGGCCGATTATTGGCAAGAACCTCTTTCACGGCCTGTCGGCCTTCGATCGAATTCACGGGAAGGTAGGCATACGCACTGACTCCCACGTGTGACATTGGACCTGTCCGATTTGCACCATAGTCTTGCATAGCCTGCGCTATAGCCTCGGGCTCTTGTCTCATAAGGGCATCTAACGTGTCAAGGGTGTCTATTGCTTCGAAACATATACTGCCAACGGCGTGGTCCTGGAGGTTCTCTCCAACGGCCGGAAGATCAAGCGTAACATCAATACCCAGTTCCCGGAGAAATTGTGCGTCGCCAATTCCTGAGAGCTCGAGTATCTTGGGCGATTGCAAAGGACCAGCTGCTAGAATCACTTCCTTGCTCGCGTAAGCCACGAACGTGCTACCTTCATGTTTGCATTCAACTCCCAAGGCCCGAATTGGGCGGCCGCTCTCGGCTTTATCGAAGAGAATCTTCACAACCTCTGCATTAGTCAAAAACATGGAGATTTTTTCTATCCTTTACAGGCTGATAGTAAGCCGAGACAGAATAGCTCCTCTCTTTTGTCTCGGGATGTATGCTAGAAATACAGCTAAAGGAGCCGAGGGATGGGTTGATGAATGGATCACTCAACATTAACTGATTCTTAGCCGCAAATGAGTCCGCCCAGACTTCGCGAATGGGGTCTGTTAAATTTGCTGGGAAAGAGGTCTGAAGTGGACCTTTGGCAGCAGTGTTCAAGGTGGCCCATCTCTCAACGCCAAGTAATTTACTGGCCCGCGTATCTACTGGTGGCGGAGATGAGTATGCTTTGGAGAAGTACGGCTGGAGGCTATCCCAGTTCCAGCCATCGTTATCAAGTGCCTCCCAAGAGTCAATGAGACTCTTACTAGGGGGAACAAAGACGAACTCGAACCGCCTAGAGCTTTCCCTTGGCTCATATTAATCGTTCTCCCTCCAAGGATTGGCTTGGACATCATTAGTAAAAGATGAAGATATAATTAAGTAGTTAGAAGCCCATACTTGAGGCTGAGACTTGAATTTCCAATCCAGTTCAGTATCTTTCAAGGTGTCGAAATGAGCTGGTATCTGGACTCTTGGATCTGCGGAGTGGTCTTATCCCGCTTCTAAAACGAGCACATTGTGTTTAGGATTCTCTGAGAGACGAGTGGCAACAACTAGACTAGCCGTGCCTCCACCAACTATCACGAAGTCATAGATACTTTCAGAATCCATTCTGGCCATAAAGATTAACTTTATATAACGAAGGATGGGAAACACGCGAAAGATGGAAAATTTAACGAGGCTCTTTGCCAAGGAGTTGGGTCACAGAGGGAATACAAGTCCTGTAGTAGCTAGGGAGAAGGGTGTAATTAGGAGGGTGTAGTACAAGACCGAAGGTCCTATATATATAGCCAAATCTATAGAGATGTAATCTTTTATCTATCGACCTGGGCCACATCTCACCTACAGAAATAAATTATGTTGGTCCGACCGTGCCGAACGAGCGTGACAAGTGATAAGCCAATCCGAGAAACTTGAGCAATCGTACCATAGCAGGACACCCAATCGTTTCATCTAAAAGGACAATGAGATATAATTATGTATTCATGTACCTCACAAACCAAACGAGCTAGGGATAGCTACCGTGTATACCTATACTATGAAATGAGCACATTGACGCCCAGGTAACTATTTGTTGCGAATGGTCTTATGGATTTGATCCCAATCCTACGTCAAGCAATAGCCTTCCCCGCCAAATCTTTATGCAATAGTTTTATTGCTACAAGTACAGCAAGATTTGGAATCAGCGTCGCGAGGGATTGGGGGCACCGCAGCCACAATATAGTCCGTTTATAAATTATTGCCGCAAACAGCTTTATGTTTTAAGGTGTTACACCAATATATGCAGTGCAACCCCTAGAGTAAGTGTAAATCTAACAATAAGGTAAGGGCAAATTATTAATTAGGCCTAGTTTAGCACGTTTACCATGGACTTCTTCTATTTACTTTCGACAGTCTTGTCTAAAGTGTGGAGTGTGTATATGTAATTAGGTACTTGTCGATGCAAATACCGATGTGATACAGCTAACGTTACCGAACAAATAACACCGCACTATCGGCTAGAAATCTTATACTTCCTTGCAATGGGCAGGCCATCAGCTAAGACTTAAGAATTGCTAGGTACACCATAATATGAACGCTGATAGCCACGGACTGCAGGCTTTGTAATTACCTAGCATATCTTTGAGCTTGGGGTATGTAACTAGCATTTTCCCGGGATAATGGGTACCAAGAACAACCCTAGAATCCATACCTACAGCAAACATCATCTGTACTCAAGTTGCGCCCCAATACCAACTCGCCACCCCTGTCCATGCACAGACACCAGCGGCGGCTAACAGTCAGGCTATATTGTCACCAATCGCCAAGGAATAGTGTTCCGGGCAGCAATTATGTGCAATTTCACATCCCTGAAGTGTTGGATGTCAACAGTAGTCGCGATGCAGGCATCTAGGATGCCTAACCAAATCGACATCCCTATGACAAATTCAAGCGGGCTAGCAAGGAAGTAGGCAAAACCAACACCATCGAGCAGGTTCTTGAGAAATAAATCTTCAGCTTCCCCCAATTCGTTCTACCATGAGCATGAAAATGTTTCGAGGAAGCACATAATCATCCCCCCCAGTTATATATAGTGAAAAAGACAATCAGGTACATGACGAACATTAAGCGAGTTTTCTGCTCAGGCGTAATGCGTATAGTGGGGAGAGGCTTCCAAGGCTTTTTCCCAACGTCTTCAAGTACAACAGAAGGATGTCGTTGATTGTGAATGTTGAAGAGGAGGTCACTCAATGACCACAAACCATTCGGTGGGAAGACGGAAATATCTCTCTCGACGGTAAGGAAGATCCCACTGAAAGGTTGAAGATAATAGTTGCATTGAGGGTGCCGAAGAAATACCCCATGCAGCCAATGTTTTTGGGATTATCTCGGACCAAGAGGTAGAGAGTGTTGGCGAAGTAGGATGCTTTCAGGAAGAATTTCCCCAAAGCCATGTCCTAGGTTGCTTCAACCCGAAAGGGTATAGATTAGGTACTGAATATGGAATCATGATAGTTAGGGATGAGTGTAAGAAGGAGATACTTCGGCCTATATAGAGAGTCAAGAGTATCACGAAGCAGATCAATGTGGACTAGGCACACCAATTTATAAGTTTTATCGCCCATTGGCTCTAGTTGTTGCTTACGATCCTAGTGAGACTCGCACGGTATGGTATGAGGCAACCTGCTTACTAGAATGGTCTATACAATACGACTACACGAGCGAAATATCGATCTATGATGATGAGGTTGATGTTGTACAATAGGGATATGTTTATCAGGGGTCTCAGCTGCGTATTACACGGACCAAGAAACAAAAAGAACGTCAGGCACACGCTATCAAGTTTAATATATTTTCTCAATTCAATCCTTTAACTAAAACATTATCTATCCTCTCTTATATGTTTGCCTATGCTTTTCGAAAATCGCATCAACATAAGTTACTCTTTATCGCGTACTATATACGCCATTAATACTAAAGGAGTATTAACAGCGTCTTTCCCACCCCCGTCACGCTCTCCATCTACATTACTTTGTCAGAAACTATGGCTCTTTCATCAGCTGCCGTTCAGGTAGCCGTCGTCTCGTTCATAGCCTACACACTGGCGGCCGTTGCGCTGGGTCTCAGGTTCTGGTCCAGGGCTATACAGAAACTGCCTCTTCGTTCTAGTGATTATGCTATCATTCTCGCCATGGTTAACACGTCCGGGGTAGTAGCTGTCCTCCTCGCCGGTGATCCCAACTCTTTCTCCAAAAAAAGGCAACGCAGTCACTGATACAACTTTAGATAGCTTCTCTGCAGGGTTGGGCGTGCATGAGAATGAGCTCCTTGCAACCCGTCCTGACGCTTTTCGCTTGCACTTGAAGGTACGCTGCTATGACAATTACCGTTTCGCATGCTAACCATTCTTTCGCAAATTAGTTGCTAATCCCTGCGGAGGTGCTATGGGCAGCAGCTAACACTTGCAATAAGATATCGATCTTATTTCTTTATACCAACTTGTTCCCAGAAAAAGCATTCACTCGAGCCTGCTATATTCTTATAGGTATTTCAGCTGCCTATTTTATCTCGGTCTTCTTAGAAGTCTTCCTCCTCTGCACACCGTCGGCATACAACTGGGACAAGTCCATCCCTGGCGGCATCTGCCATAATCAAGGCTTGGCCTATCTCCTGGCTGGGATCACAAACCTCGTCATCGATGCCGTGGTTGTAGTACTACCTATGCCCAAGCTGTTCGGACTAAAAATGAACCTAGCAAAGAGAATGAGGATTGTTAGCATGTTCAGCCTCGGTGCTTTGTAAGTCCACCCAACGCAGAATGAACAAGATAGAGATGCTCATGATAGGTTTAATAGCATTTTCATCATCTCCCTTTTGAGGGTGATGTGGCTTATCAACCTCAATCTAAATGATCTCACCTACAGCGTGGTTCCGGGCGTTATCTATTCTGTGCTAGAGCCAACACTTGGTATCGTGAATGCGTGCCTTCCGACCATAAGGCCAGCGACCAAAAGAATGTGTCTCAAGAAACATTTCGGCAAACACTTGGGAGGAGCAGACACCTGTGAGTCAGCGACCTCAAACTGGAAGACCTCATACACAGTAGGATGTACAGCCCATACATTCCAGCCTATCAACGACAAGATCCCGTTAAACAGCATCCGAGAAGCATGCTCTCAAAACTATGCCCCTGTGGTCGACAACCGAATCTCCGTTACAACAGAATGGGTGGTCAGCGGCGAAAGGAGGAAGAATTATTTGCGCGGTGGATAATTTAAGAGGGTTATGTCATGGAGCAAACAGGAAACCTATAGCAGCTAGGAATAAGGGTGTGGAAGGGTATAGTGTAGGGCCCAATGGATATATTTATTGACTCCTAGCCCTCTAAATCCACAAAGGGGGCCAGAGAACCTATATATGTCAGATGATAAAGTAGCAAGACCCTATAGGGTGGTTATATCTATGAATTTGGCTATATATGGGGAACCTTCGGTCCCCCTTAAAGATCTAGGAGGTCAGGAATCAATGAATCTATCTATTGAGCCCTATACTACACCCTTCTGCCTAGCTGCTACAGGACTTCTATTCACTCTGTGACCCCCTCCTCTGACAATATATAGCCCAAACCCAGATACATAGCCACTCTATAAGGTCTGGCTACCTCATCCCCCAAAAGGGCATGAATCCATGTAAATACATAAATTGCAACTCAATAAGCTACATAAGTCTAAACAGTCACCGGGGAGTAAATTTGCTTTGTATTTTGGAAGCAGCCACTCGCGGAATACCAGACTCTGGGGCAATTATTATAACTAGCACTCTACACAGAGGTCAGGTACTATACAGTCTGCGCTCGGTTGAAACTGTGTGGACAATCCGGCCACAATCCTTGTACTTTGTCTCGGGATCATATGGTTTAATTGACATATGGCTCGTATGTGGTTTGTAACTTCGTAACGTATGGGTTGGTGGTAGCACATTAACGGATATCAAATCGACCAATCCCCTGACCTCAAAACCGGCTACCAGATGGATCAGGATAATCTGGATTTAGAGCATAGCTCACCACATGGGAATCTGCAAAGCGAGATCCTAAATTAACATCCGTTATTTTTTCAAAATTCGAAAGCATCGTGCAGATCGAGTACAAAAACGTCATGCCAAGAGCGGAAATATTAAATATATATATAAATTCAGGTTATCATATAATTATTTTAAGTTTAAATCGATCGTCGTTAGATAACTACAATTTTCCTTTTTTCTTCTTCATTTTAACATCTTCGTTTTATAAAACGATCTCACTGCCTTCTGCACTACCTGTGTCTGAGGAGGAAGTCACAGTGAATAGAAGTCCCGTAGCAGCTAGGAAGAAGGGTGTAGTATAGGGCTAAATAGAAAGATTCATTGATTCCTAGCCTTCTGGATCTTTAAGGGGGGCCGAAGGTCTATTATATATAGCCAAATCCATAGATATAACCACCGTATAGGGTCTATTTACTTTATCACCCGACAACCTGATCAATCGTGACACCTGCTATACTTACTGCTTATTGTAGTACACTCAGTCGGTATATCATACGACAATGTTAGGTTTAATCAATAATATGTAGCCACGTGCACAATATAGCCGCCATCGTACGCATTGAAGGGTAGCACAAAGCAAATCATGCAGAAATGTGCATACGTTCAACGAAGCCGGGAATCGGCCGAAAAGGGTAGCCGCAGACTACCCATAAACCAACATCAGCATGGAATTCAACAGTTCTTTCTTTCTTTCTATTCTATGCCGCTCGAGCTTGCCATGCTTCTATATGGTAACAACACCAATGACAAGAATGTAGCGCAATAACACCAAGACCTGACCCTCGTATTGGGGATTGGCAACCCGTCAATGCTAACGTCGATGATGATGACCCATGGAACAAGTCCACGACGCTGCCTCAACTTGTCCTACTCAAGGTTTGCCTCTCCCAGTCCAGGAATCCTATTGCCCGTATGCCCATTTTCATACGCCGAGTGATGATATCCGTCCTGCTAGATATCATTTATAGATATGCGTCCCGACTGCTACATTCCCACCCCTGCGCCTCTAAAGGGTAAATGTATCAATATCCTCCTCGCCTACGGCCGCCTGACCTAATCAATCAGATATCCTAAGCCCAGCAAAGCACCGAAAGTCGATCACATCACCCAAACGACCTCCGCATAGCCTGATGCGCAAGCTCGACGCCGAGGAACGTCGCCGCATTCGCAGGCACGGCCCTAGCAAGCGCGGGCCCAAAGCCGGGGAAGAACGCCTTGACGCCCCCGCGCGCGTACAATTCCCGCACGACGCCGCCGATGCTGACGTTGCCCTCGGCGGTCTGCAGGCGGCTCTTGACGGTGTCGACGGGGAAGACGGGGATCCACATGGCGATGCCGGCGGCGCCGCCGGCGCACGTGATGGCCGTGAGGGACAGGTCGCCCTGCGGCTTGCCGGTGACGGGGTCCCGCGGCGTCAGCCGGCGCTTGATGTACTCGTAGGCGGCGAAGTAGGCGGCGCTGCCGGGGCCGTCGCGCGCGAGCGTGGCGGCGGAGCCGCGGAACACGGACCGCAGGCCGCCCTCGGCGTACAGCTGGCGCACGACGTCGGCGCCGCCCTTGTACTTGGGCTGCTCGCCGGGCTTCAGGCGCTGGCCCTGCACCTGCAGGATCACCTTGACGCGCTCGAAGGGGGCCGTGATGGCGGTCATGGGGATGGCGCTGAAGAAGCCGGCGGCGGAGATCTGCGCGATCGAGAGGCCCTCGCCGGGGGCTGGGGGGGAGATGGAGGTCACGAGTTGCTTGCCGAGGTCGTAGCCCCAGAAGGAGACGGCGACTGTATGGTGGGGCAAAGGTTAGTAGAGGAGCGGTCATTTAGCTTAACGACACGCTGGCTGAATATATGATCGATTTCCATCCCCGAGCGCAAAGTGAGGACAGGAACAGAAGAAAAATGAGGGAAAAGAAAACATACACATGGGCGTGACGCCCACCAGCGGTGCGCTAACGCCCGCATACAGACCCCTCCTGAGACCATCGCGGGCGATGCTCTTGCGCACGACGTCGATGGCCGACGAGTAGACGCCCTTCTCGGCGGTCTGCATGCGCACCTTGACGAGATCGAAGGGGTGGCCGACGACAACGGCGCAGACGCCACCGAAGCCGCCCGCCGCGAACGAGCGCAGCTGCGCGCCCAGTGTGTTTGCTGCGGCCTGGACGTCGGCCTGCACCTCCGCCTTGGTCTCGGGGATGTGCGGCAGGTGGTCGGCGACGGGCGCCGGGAGGGCCGCGTGTAGCTTGTCGTTTACGCCGCCGGAGGGCGTGGTGGGGGATGACATGGTGATGGTTGGTGGGTTGGTGGGGTGATATTATTGTTATTGCCTGTCGATAATGAAGTAGGATAGGAAATGAGGCAGATGCCAGGTGTCCTGTCTATTTCCCCTCGGATCCTATTCCGCTCGCCTTCTTCGCCGGTTCTCGATCCCGCGGTCTTCTCGACTCTTCTCTTCGCTATGCGCCCGACCCAGATCCGGTAGTACAATCTACCCTAGCACATTCATGCGAGCGTGGGGTTCGGTCCGTTTCTTCGATTCTTCGTTCG
This sequence comes from Hypoxylon argillaceum, assembly GCA_022495175.1. NCBI lineage: Eukaryota > Fungi > Ascomycota > Sordariomycetes > Xylariales > Hypoxylaceae > Hypoxylon > Hypoxylon argillaceum. The sequence goes on along the minus strand of MU378269.1, from coordinate 63,938 downwards.
ACAAGCAAAGAATGTCAGCTCGTTTATCTAGGCCCGCGCGGGTAATCGTAGAAGGAGGGAAAGTGAACTGTGACTATGAAGGCCCGGCAAGACAAAGAAGAGAGAGCCATAAGTAGGTAGGTAGGTACGCATACATATGACAGTCCTTGACAGACTGTCAACGCAAGTGTCGGCAATTGGCGGCCGAGCGGGAAACTACGTCAGTCAGGTGCCTCGGCTTAAAGGAGTGCCCCCGTCCCAGCCGTACGCGGTAGCTGTTCCCCCCGCGCATTGGCGCCCTTAGCGCCGCACGATTCGGTGCCTAGTGGCTGGCATGTGAGAATTGTGGTAGCCACTTCCCCAGTATTAAAGCCCTGTAAAAAGGGTTGGGGTTTTTTCCAGCAGGCTGGCGCGGCTCTTTTAAAAAATACTATATGCACTAAGCCTGCAGTATGCACTTATCTCATAGTGACTTTCAGACCATTAGATCGGTACATTGAAATTCTATTCAAGGCGCAGACCCTAAATGCCGAGTTATGTGTGACGGCTTACTCTAACACTGGCCTCGTACGAGATTAGCTGAAAGGTTGTCGATATATCCTCGGGCATTCAACAGACGCACAAGAGCCTGCCGTTAAAGTTCCCAACAAACAATTGGCGAAAGTAAACGCGTGGTCAGCATCGTCTGTACTACGGGAAGACGGGACAAATGGATACCTATCATAATACCTCGGGATTTTTATGACATCTCTTGTTGGCGGTTATCACTCCCAGACATGATTCCTTTTTCATTATTCGTCTCTATTCATTCTCTTCCCGTTTCATAAGACAGGGGGTGGGGGACAAGGCGAGGCTCCCCTCCCAAGGATCTAGGTATATAAATATATGTACACTGAAAAGAATCCACGTCATCCCCCAACTCTACATGTATACGTGTATGTACTGGCTCATGAACCATAATGCCATATGTATAACGTAACAAGCCCTTCAACCGAGAGAGTCCCCCCCACCCTCGTTCTTGGAATTAAAAACCCGGTGCTCTGGGCGATAGCGGGCTCACCCGGCCCATGCCACACCAGCACGTGCCGTCTGCTTCCCGCTCCATCTGGATCGTGGCATCGATGCCTTGCTTGGTGAGGTAGTGGTGAACCCTTTCGCGCACCTCTTCCGGATCCGTCCCTCGCCTCGCCGCCACGTGCATCACTCCCAACAACTTGCCTCCCGACTCGCTGCCCGCTCTGTCGTCGGTCCAGAATTTGGGAACCGAGTAAGACGCGACACCCCGCTGGTTGGTCATTTCCGAGAGCGTGTTGCGAAGGTTGTACTCGGTGTCCGCCGTATTGGTCAGCAGGAGTCGTTGCGCCGAAGACTTGACGAGGGGCGTCGCTGTGATGAGGATGAGGTACGCGATCAGGAAAGACGCCAGAGGGTCCCAGCCTGACCAAGGTATCACATACGTCAGCGCTGTCGAGGCGATCACCGACGCGCTTCCCAGCGTGTCCGCCAGGATGTGTAGGTAAATGCCGTGCATGTTTTCGTTGTCGTGGCTATGGCCATGGCCTCCATGGTGGGAGTGTCCGTGGCCATGCTCGTGCTTTTCAGACGTGCCATGGTCATGGCTATGACCATGGCTGTGCCCGTGATCGTGACCGTGGCCGTGGCCGTGGCTGTGAGACCCGAAGGCGAATATTCCTAGTAGGTTGACGACTAACCCCAACGTGCTTACCACGAAGAGCTCTCCTAGGCGCTTCGTTTCTCTTCCTTCTAGCAATCTCTCAAAAGCCTCAAACATGATTTCAAGACTGATTAGTCTGTCAACAGGTTAGTATTCAAGAATTAAGACCAACCCAGTTATTGATTTCTTACATTAGGAAAACGCCGTTGGCAAAGCCACTCAGCGTCTCGACCTTTCCAAACCCATACGGGAATCTTTCGCTCGGGGGCCATTTACTCATGACAGAAGCAAACAATCCTACAGCGAGCGCAACGCAGTCGAAAAACATGTGTATACTATCGCTGAGGAGCCCCAGGGAGTCTGTGAGATAGCCGTAGACGGCCTGTACAGTCATGAAGCTGAAATTGACCCTACCAACACTCCAAGTTAGTATTCGTGCGACATACCATATACAAAAATAGGACAGAGGAACAGGCTGAATAACGAACGCACCCCATGAAGTAAAAAATACGTCGTGAGTCCTTGTCAGTCATGATGGCGTGGATGAGTGGCCATCTGGACGTATACGGAAGTAACAGTCCTGTGAACCGTGAAAACTCGTGGGAGTGGTGGTGGTGCTCATGGGCATGATCGTGGGAGTGACCGTGGTCGTGGTCATGGTCGTGATCATGGTCATGGTCACGGTCATGGTCATGGTCATGAGGGTGGGCGTGGTCGTGATGGTGCCCGTCATCGTGCGAATGTGCGTGCTTATGGGAGGAGATTATGCCGACTTTGGCTTCCCCAGGACTCGGTAAGTCTTCGGTATTTTGGCGCAGAGGAGAAGGTCGGTTCTCGCGCCGTTGTAAAGGGACGAAGGAGTTGGCGCGATACTGCGATATGTTGTGGCGGGATCGCATGGGAAGATCGTCATCGGCACTCTCATGGCTATGGCTGTGGCTATGGCCGTGGTCGTGGCCATGGCCGTGACTGTGACCGTGACTGTGATTGTGGCTATGGGAGCGCACAGAGGATACGCTAGACAAGCTCGAGCGTGACCGGGAATGGCCGAAGGAGGGAGGCGAATGGCTGTGGAGATGGTCGATAGAGCCGTGAGGACTATGACTATGCGGCAGAGGCGCTTGTGGGAGAGCGTATGACGAGGCCATGGTATGATATCACAGCAGACGTCTATCTACCCGTGGTACGTGAGAGTGCGAGGTTGCTAGGTAGGTATGGTCAAGTGGGATTCCTACTCCCGGTTGCTAAGCTAATCCGTCGAGATGGGGGTGGTGGTTGTAGGTGGCGGATAGACACTATTGTCTTATCGCACGAGGCCACAATTGGAGCTTGCTGGCCCCGTCGTCGTCGTCGGCGTCGTCGTCGTCGTCGCCGCTTTTGGATCGCGTTCGGCAGCGTCGGCGAGGCGACGAGGTATGACTACGTAGCTGAGCTTGCTCGCGATCGTGTGACGGTGTGACGATGCAACGGTGCTCGGGTCGATTACCGAGGTCGATAGATACGCATAAGTACAATAAAAAGGTATCGGGCGCAAGGTGGTGGGATTGGTTCTTTCGACTGAAACACTCCGGGTTCGGCGAAACAGTCAATCGTGTCGTTGGGAATCAATCGGTCGGTTAGGTCGACAGATCTGATCTGATCTGCATTAAGATAGGTTGGTAGATAGGCGTTTAGGTGGAATGGAGATGTGGATGCGTGGATGCGCTCGCAGTCGGCCGCTCGGTCGGGTTGGGTTTATTATCGAATACGGCAGGCAGGGATGGCACGGGGTAGGCGCGGTAGGTACGGAGTAGGTACGCTGTATTCGACAGGAACATGAAGTTGCAGAAGGCGCCGATACGAGATCAATGGCCAAAGAGCATTGTGAGGGGTATAGGTACTTAAGGCGAGAAACAGAAGAGGCCGGCCAAAAACAAAGCTAACACAAAGGAGTTGGTGAAAAGATGGATCTGGAAATGATTATCTCGACAATCTATTTACTATCTACCTCCAATATACTGTTACCTATTCTGTGCTGTACCACGCTATACCACTTTCTCAATTAAGGCAGGCGTGTATACATACTGTCACCCTTCCCGTTGTCGTGTTTGCTTATAGATACTACCTACCCAGGTACTTACCCCTGACGAGATAGTTGCCAAGGTCAGCGACAGTAAGCCCGCCGCTCTACATCATATTGAATCAAGGTACCCTATACTTGCTGCGTTAGTTGATTTTAGTTATCTAAGCCCCATATACAGCCTATAACAAATACCCAGCTAATACAAGATAGGTACTCGGTACATACAGTATGAAGGTATATTGGTGCATTGTCAATGTTAGCTAAGCATTGCCGCTTGCATAAAGATCAATATAACTTGACTGTACAGAGTACACATGCACCGTAATAAATAGCAGCCGCAAATTTTGTTATGCAATTGAGCTCAGCGGAGGCGAACGTGCAGCACTATGCAGAGAAAATTTAAGCATTTGTTACACTACCAAATCGGATGGCCTTGTTACACCAAGATTATGAAGTTATTATACAGAAGATATAGCTCGACTGGAAATCACCCAACCCATGCCGCCATGACTTACAGGAAAGATACTCGACGTCATACCTAAAGCCGTGCAATACATAGGTACTTATTAAGGTAGTACTTCTATACCCCAATATAGATTTTAAAACCGCCAGCACCACCGATATTGATCACTAGGTATGCTTAAAAGAAACATATCCTCTCTAAACAATTGACTAATTGGCATGCGCATAAGCTGAGTCTGCTTGTCGCAAACTAAAAAGTACCTTATTACCTAATCCTCTGACATTTAACTGGAGTGTAGCATACTTGGCGGCGTGCTCAATGAATACTGATAGAGTGATTTAGCCCCTTTGATATTTCTGTATTGGAACCTAACAATTACTCAAATACAATCCGGTGATGATGAATCTGATTTAAATTCTAACTTGTGCAGAGTAGTTGCTAAGATTCATAGAGTGATATAGGTGAGTGGAGGGATACTTTGACATCGTCACCGGCGCCCTGAAACGTAGGAAAAGTAGTTAAGCCTCAATAAAAGAGTCTAATGTAGGGCCGTAACCTTTTCAAATTAGCTGATTGCCCCCTATCGTGCGCGAAATAGAGAAATATGTGAAGTAAATGGATTTAGTATGATTGTGTCTGGGATTGAGTGAAAGGAGGCTCTAGAGTCTTAGGCGTGCTGGTAACTCCGAGTCGAGTGGGAGGCCGGGATGAAGCTCCTAGTGGAGGTTCTAGAAGGCAGCTCGGGACCATGGAGAGCTAGTCCCGTAGTGATTTAGGCCACACAAGAGAGCATCCTGTTGTTATATAGGCATATAGGCATTTGAGGAATTGGGCAAAGTATCGGATGTTTGTCACTCGTTCATCATGGGCCGATATTCATTCGATACTACTCACAATCCAAATTCCAAAGGAGTAATTTCGAGCAACGGGGGTGTGTTTATGTTCGAACTTTGGTGTACGCTTTCGTGTTGAAGGTCATGGTTCTCCATAATTCGTAATTAGGAACAATATTACAGAACGGATACGCAGCATATATATAAAGCGTAATTTCTGCCATCAGTGCTAATCCCACGAGATCGTATTTTGTTACACTAGGTCACGCTACGGTACCTCGAGTGTGTAGGCGCATTATGTAGGAAGATGGATGCCGACTATCAAGGAAAACCAAGCCCAAAACTCTTGTGTCCAAAGCATGCCTACTGTGTTTACGGCAGACTCCCTCGCTTTTCTAATGCTTTCATTTTTTCCAAATGCTCATGGAAATACCCGAATCCGTTACGCCGCCAAGGAGTGTTTGTGATAGTGAGGTAAGCTAGAGTGAGTTGATCAATCAAGTTAGGTTGGTTTACAAGTGGCATTCTGTCCTTACAAAGGCAAAAAAAGGGGGGAGGTTTTTCTATTAGTCGGGACAAGTACTCATGAGGGGATCATAGCATTGTTGTGTTAATATTAAAGTAGATATCGTTCATCGTTCAGTCACAGTCCATCGTCTCTTGCTAGAGGTGAAATCGCGTATCCGTTCGGCTTCGCCAGGGGGTCTGGGGGTTCCCCACAAACCCCCATTTCCGGTGCCACCCCATAGAGAAGGAACCGCGTATTCGTCGAAGTCATCATGTTCCTCGTCATGGTGGTCCAAAGTCTTGTTTTGGTCAAAGGCTTGCGATATGCTCTTCTCATTGAGGGGGACGGTGGTATACGCCGGCTCGTTAGCGTTGAGGAGCGCCGTGGGTCCCTCCTCTTTCTGGGCGGCCTCTTTCGCCTCTTTCGTCTCTTCATCTTTAGTGGTTTTCTCGTGACTGAAATCGAGAAACATGGGCGTTTCTGGGTCCTTCTCTTGTTCAGTATCGTTCCGCACTGGGCTCCATAAGCCCCATGTCCCAGAACCAGAACGGTCGGGTCGGGTGCCCGAGAAACTAGTCTGGCCACTTCCAACAGTGATACCCCCCGTATTGGCGTTGTAAATTGACGGCCCCATTACCAAGGATGGCACTCCCAAGGGCCGCCTCCTGCTGCTTAACGACGTATTACTCGAGTGGCCATCGCCGTTTCCAGACGAATTCCCATACATAGAGCCAAAGTTGATTTGTTTTAGCGCCGAGGTATAACCGGCGGAGGGGCGAGCGCGTCCGTTGGACCTTGCTGAAGACGCACTACGGCTGTGAGATGCAGATGAGGAAGTTGAGGAAAGATGGTCAGTGTTGGCAAACAACTTCATCTCGTACATTTCCGGCATAGTCGCCCTAGACGTGTGCAGGGCTGCGTCTAGGGATGATAGCGACTTTTCTCGGGTGAGACTGATATTCCGGGAATCAAAGCCGGCCCGTCGCTTGGCCATGGTCAGAGAAGACATGGCCACATCAGCGAGCACCGGCTGTTGTGTTAGGGCGCCGATGAGGGCATTGCACCCGGCACCATGTGAAACAAGGACAACAACATCCTCGGTTTCACCATCATCATCGTTATCTTCGGCGCAGTCCGGCTCCGGCAGATGAAAAGGGTGAGATGTCCTAGTCACCATTGTGGCAGCATGCTCGGTCGAGCTATACCAGTCGACCATCCGCCTCAGTCCTCTCCGGAATCTCTGGTGCATAGAGGCCCATTCTTCGGGCAGCGTTCCTCCATCGCCCCAATGCAAATCATCGCGTGAAGAATCCCACTGGTAGTCTATGGCTACACAGGCATCCCGAGCATGGGCTACGTAGCCTCTGGGTATCGGTTCCGAGGTGGATAGCGCATAGGCTGGGACTGGGAATACGTAACCTGATGTTTGGTGATGGCCCTGAGGCGTCCCCGTTGCCCCCTTTGGATCTAAATGTCCATTTCCACGTCCGTTAGAACCGGCGGCTTCATGGTCCGGCAGACTATCAGCAACCTGGGGCAGCGTGTCGAAAACAGAAGTGTTATAAGAATCTTGAGCCGAGGGGGTTCCTGATATGTTATTCCAAAGGTGGCTGGATGTGCTCGAATGAACACGGACGTGGAAATGGGGGTATTCGTGATAGCTCGATCGGCGCAGCAACTCAGCCTTTGCAGTGGCTAGCATCAAAGCCGATTTGGGGGGTGGTGTTATGTGTTCGAAGTATTCAGGGCAAAGCCATTCGCCGAGGAACGGGTCAAGGCGAAGAACTGATTTCTCGCCATGCTTAGAAGAATTAGACGAGACATTACGGTCGTGGTCATGGCCATGATTTGGATGAAAGCTTGCTGGGGCTGAGACATGAGCATCCGGCTGCGTCTTTGTCGGCGCGTGATTCGAGAAGGATGAGGCTTGGGTAGGCGTCGCAGGCCCCTTTTGTTGGCTGGAAGAGGCAGATGAGGAGTCGGGATCCGAAGCGAGGCCGGCGGCTATGGCAATAGAGGTTTGCACACAGCGAAGGAACGGAGAGCTGTGAAGAACGATACGAAAGCGACGGCGCTTCTGGGAGGACAGAGGCGGTGACGATGTGGAAGCCTCGGAGGGGAGATCGGCGATAGCCTCGTCTTGTAGGATGGAGGCGATGCGTGCACCGACAGTCCTGGAGTGTACCCAACCTCCATATGTGAGAGGGGGATCATATGGCGTAGGCGAGGTCAGATGCCAATGGTTGTCCGCAGCATCAAGACGGCGTCCATGCCTATAGATAGAATGTTAGAGTGTCGTGTGTGGCTAGCCCTGGCAAAAAAAAAAAAAAAAAAAAAAAAGGTCGACAAAGACAAGCTATCGAGACAATATACCCACCTAACTACAAAGATATAGGCCGGGGGGCGCCCCATGGCACCAGGAGACAGTCGAGAGGCTGGGTGTATGTAGTGGTAGGGTTGCGAGAGTGGGAGAGACCGAGTCTCAATGGCCGAGGCAGAGAGTAGGTAGGAGGTAGGCAGATAGATCGAGATCGATAGCTGATAGTTAGCTAGGAAGTTACCTAGAGAGCAGCTACCTAATCTTGGTACCTCGAGGTATTGTTGAGATATACTGTACTTGTACCTTAGAATAATGTGTTTGAAGGTATGCGATGGTTCTGCGATCGCTTAGGTATTTCTAGTGCTCAGAGTCTCTCTGTCTTTCTCTCTCCCTTTTCTCTGTCTTTTTTTAGATCCTTCGTGCTGGATTATCTATGGTATTCTTATATGTACCTAGGGATGTTGTATGTAGGCAGCATGCAAAGTCTACTCTTATAAAGCTACGGACCGACGCGCATGTGATTTCCGTGAACTAACCTACATATTTGGGTGGGGTATGCCCAAAACAGGTTAACCTATGCGTACCTGGTAGGTAGCATACAGCACTATGTAGGTCTATAAGTACTTGTGTGGCACGTACGTGTAATCTCGAATAGGCACTCCGATGCACAGGTTAGGTACGTAAGGAAGCGCACTTTTACAGAAAAATTCAAAGGGAGATAACGACGCAAGTTTTATTCCGTAAGCCCATCTTATTATGACAAATTAACATTTCCATTTCCAACCGTCAAATACTGGGTAACTTACACACCAACATATAAGTAAGCTTTAAGGCATCCTTCGTTTCGGTACCGCTCGTTTGCCCCCGCCTGCTCGAACAAACGATTAAAAGTGCCTCAAGTAGTGTGGGGTACGTTACATACAGAAGAAACAAGTCTAGATCCGTCATCCAGGGTCTCGTTCGATTCGAGAGGCCTATACCGGGTTCAGCTTAGCGTACAGGATAAAACCCCAAGTTCCTGCAAACCCCTGCTCGGCATAGTATCTAGGCTACAGTAGGGGCGCCCGCCAGGAAGGACGGACCTACAGAATAGGTACGCTAGGCTAGGCTAGCGTATAGGGGTAGGGAAGGTGCTGGGTGCTGTATGTACGCTACAGTGCACTTACATACTACTATGTATGTAGAGCACCTATTGATTGTGCACGTTGTCATCATGCATTGTCTCCTAACGCTTGCTAGCGCGACAAGAACCTTGGAAGTCATCATCGGCATCAATTACTAATACATAGTCCGCAACCCCGTCGACAATCCTACTTTAGTTACTTGTGTCAAACATACGTCTAAAACAACCTGACTCTGCTCAACTAACTGGAGGATAGTAGAGGCGTATAGATAGATCAGACCGAGATACCGATATGAAGCTTTCGCGGATACTCGCATCGGCGCTCCTCGCGCCCTTCCACGCCCACCATGTCGCCGCCGAGCACACCAGCAACTGGGCCGTGCTGGTCGGCACGTCGCGCTTCTGGTTCAACTACCGCCACCTAGCCAATGTGTTGTCCATGTACCGAACGGTCAAGAGACTCGGCATCCCCGACTCGCAGATCATCATGATGCTACCCGACGACATGGCCTGCAACCCCCGAAACGCCTTCCCAGGCACCGTCTACAGCAACTCGGACCGCGCCGTCGACCTCTACGGCGACAACATCGAGGTCGACTACCGCGGCTACGAGGTTACCGTCGAGAACTTCATCCGTCTGCTGACTGACCGCGTCGGCGACGAGATGCCCCGAAGCAAGCGCCTGCTGACCGACGACCGAAGCAATATCCTGGTCTACATGACTGGCCATGGCGGCAACGAGTTCTTGAAGTTCCAGGATGCCGAAGAGATCGGGGCCTTTGATCTAGCCGATGCCTTTGAGCAGATGTGGGAGAAGAGGAGGTAGGGCGCTTACCAATACATGCAATCCAGCATGTAGTTATGGGTTGCGGCCCATTCCGTCTAGAATACTACTAACCACGTATGGACCGAATGTATAGGTATCACGAGATCCTCTTCATGATCGACACATGCCAGGCCAATACCATGTATAGCAAGCTGTACTCGCCCAACATTATTGCCACGGGATCCTCGGAGCTCGACCAGTCCTCATATTCCCACCATGCCGACAACGACGTTGGCGTGGCGGTCATCGACCGATACACATACTACAATCTCGAATTCCTCGAGTCGGAAGTGCGGGATCTGAGCAGCAAGAAGACGATCGGCGAGCTCTTTGACAGTTATACCTACGAGAAAATACACTCCCATGCAGGCGTCCGGTACGACCTGTTCAACGGCGGCGCCGACGTGGCCCGGAGCCGGCTACTCACGGATTTCTTCGGAAACATACAAAACATCGAGGTAGACGGCGCCAAGAACTCGACAGTGGATGACGAGATGCTGGCGCTCAGTCGAACCATCGCTCGATTACGCGCCTTGGCGGACCAGGAAGACCTAGAGGCCAAGAACACCACTACCAGCAGCAGCGGTGGTAGTAACACGACACCGGCTCACACCGAAAGTCAGCCGAAGAAGAGAATACAACTTGCCAAATCCCTTACAGATGACAACTGGTGGAGCAAAAAAGTGGTGGGTGCAACTACGTTGGCTGGCTGTGCGGCTCTCTGGACCCTAGGGTCCTATTTGGAGGGGTCTAGGAGATGACGAAACTGTGTATAAACTAGCGACGCGTGTGCAATTAATAATAGTAGTCAAAGGAAAAGTTCCGAACGTTTTCATAGCGTCCCTGAAGTGTGACAAGGGGCGGCATTTACATCAACAGCGACGGATTAGAGCAGTCGTTGTTGTGCTTAAGCGGAGCTATGCCAAACGCTAAGCACATACTACTACCTACGTATGTGTAAGTGAGGTCTTTGAAGGTAAAGTGTATATCAACAGACTCTGTATATATATATATGTTTCTATCTTGAATGAAAATTTCGTTTATGAAATAGTAAATCTATTTGGCCGGTGCGTAGCGAGGTGGAGTCAATGCTGTGCAAATAGGTGATGAAATTGCTGTAAGTCTGCCGCAGAAGCCATCAGTACTAACTAATCTAGGTAGCTCAGTCTCTCAACTTGTCATCCCACTTCGCACATGCAGGTTTTTTTTCATCTTCTCCTTTTTCATACTATATACTTGCACTTGAAATCTCGCTATCGCAAACTATAGCGTGAGCCATTGACGGGGTTCAATTGACAGACACTCGACATCAGGCGTTTTCTATACCCACTTCGTATCTAGACTGACAGATTTTGCAGTCATGGTTCACAAAATCTCCCAAGACTACAATCCAACGCAAATACAACCCGACGTCTTATAAAACCTGCCACAACAAGCAACAAGGCTGCATGTTATAAAATCATAGACCCGACGTCGTGCTGGCACCGTCTCATTGCCGCCAGATAGATAGTGTATATACATCACTACCACGGCGCACCAGGGCGGGCTCTGTCTTCGCTCGATCAGCAAGCTGCAGGAGGCGGCGCACTCACATCGACCATGTCGGCCGTGAGCCCAGCCCATGCGCTGCCCTTGGAATCCTTCGGCTTGTCCATCCTGCCCAAGACAACGCACAACATCGTCTGGTCGCCCGACAACGAGCTGGCCATCGGCTGCGACGACTGCGTGCTCGTCTACGTGCCCGACTTCTCGCTGCGGTCGCCCGCCGCGTCGGCGTCGGCGTCGGCGTCAGACGGCGCAGGTGTCGGCGGCGGCGGCGGGGAGGAGCGCACGCGCTACCACTACTACTACTACTACGACGGCGGCGGCCCCCGCCAGTATGACGAGGCGGCGCTGCGCTTCCCCGTCGCGCCGCTGAAGAGCCCCGAGCTCAACCGCCACCTCTTCGAGGCGCTGGGCCACGAGTTCGCGGGGTACACGTTCTTCACGGGCGCGGGCGCCGCCGTCATCACGGGCCACGGCAGCACCCTCAACCACACCGTGGCGCTGGCCTGGTCGCCCTGCGGCCTCGGCCGCGTGGGCAGGGCCGTGCTCGCCGTGCTCACCGCCGCCGGCATCGTCACCGTCTACTGCCAGGGCGCGTCGTCCGAGGCCGTCGGGTCCGCCGCGGGGGGCAGCGGCGGCGCGCGGACCATGCGGCCCTGGACCGCCGCGTGGCATGTGGGTGGCGGGTTCCTCGTGCCTGCTGCTGAGGGGCATGGCGTGACGGATAAGAAGGAGTGCATCGCGGCCTTCGCGTGGGCGAGGGATACGCGCGGGTCGGGGGCTGTCTTGGCGTACTTGAATGATGACCGCGAGGTTGTCGTGCTACTGGTCGATGCGGAACACGATGCGAAGGCTGAGCCGGGACATCCCGGCACTTGGAAGGTTTGCGAAGTCGCTCGCTTCGTGGCTGAGGGACCTCATCCTGCACCGACAGATGTAAGTGTTATCTGCTGTGTGTTACGCTGTCCACGAGGCTATCTATTTATCATTTATCTATTTATGCTAATTGTTTGGCAAGCCAACGGACCCTGACTACGTCTATAGTAGTTCTTCGTTCGCGCTGAGCTGGAGCCCCTGGTTAAGGAGGGGCAGCTCGCAAACGTGCATCCTCTCTTACGTAGCGCACAACTACATCGGGTTCAGACAAATCACCGTCGACGATTCGAGAGACGAACATGGATTGCCCAGTGTTCATGTCGCTAGGGCTGACGCCAGCGGCGTATGTCTCTATCTCTCGACGGATGCCTTCGTGGTTTGGGAAGACCAGGTAATTACACTCTTGTCATGCTCCTCTCAGTGACGAGGCTAATCCTATCTCAGATCTGGATGATGCCGGGCTCTAACGTTTGTAGAGGCGTCATCGCGTCGCCGACGAAAGTGCAGGCGTTCGAGCTGCCGTTTGACCACACTTCTCCGATTACTAGGCATTCGACAGACGAGTGTGGTACCACGTATCCGACTGAGGAAGATATGCTGCACATAGAAAACCCCATCACAGGTTTGTTTTCTCTCCACTTAGTAGTATATTTCACCATTCTCTCCTAACAAGGACAGGATTGATCATTCACCCCCCTTCGTACTCGCAAAATACTGCCACGCCGTGTTACACTCTTGTCCGCCTCTCCGCGACGCACGATAACCCCGCCTGGCACCAGACAAATCTCATCCTACCCCCAAGCCCAGAAGACGACACCACGACCACCGGCCTGCGCTGGGCCACGGAAATCACCCAGATCATCGAGCACCAGCTGCCCCGCGTACTCGCCCACCGCCAGGGGCCGTCGGGCGACAAAGGGCGCGGCGACGCGAGCTTCGAGTCCGACTCGGACGAACTCGACAGCGACTTGGACTCTGACGACGACGACGACGACTTCGACGACGACATGGACGCGAACGCGGAGGCGGACGAAGACGACGATAACAGCGCGAAAGAAGCCTTCCCCGGCCTCCGCGGCGTCGACACGGAGGACCAGGTCCACCTCCACCGCGTGCGCATCTGGGGCCTGACGGCGAGCCCCGGCGGCGCCACGAGCGCCGCGCTCGTCAGCGTGCACAGCACCCTCGAGCTCGAGCGCGACACCTTTGCGGGTCTCCAGTGCCGCGTCCTCTTCGGCACGCACCCGCGCGCCGCGGACTACGGCCAGCACGGAGACGGGGCAGGCGGCGGCAGCGACAACCCGCTAAGCACGGAGGCTAGGGCTTGGCAGTGGATGTACGGCGGCGGGCCCCCCGTACCCGGCTTCTCCGCGCCCGCGACGGCGCCGGGCGACGAGCGCGCGGCGCTCAGGGATCAGTTCCATACTATTGCGCGCAGGCAGCTGTGCGTGTTCTGCGAGAGGCCGCTCGTGCCTTGGGGGAACTCGTCGTGTTGCGGGAGCGGGCACGTCTTTGGTACGTCTCCTTTTTTTTGTCTTCTTCTTTTCACCTTGATTGTGATCTCTAGGATCTAGTTCTGCCCCTCCCTTTTCTCTTGTTTGGAGGCTGACGTTTTTGTTTTTTTTGTTGCTGTAGAGAATTGCGCGAATACAGGCGTCCCCGTCGTCGCGCCCAACGTCTCCCGCACGTGCGGCGTCTGCGGCATGAAGTGCCTTAAGTCTGAGGAACTGCTCAATATGGCCCCCCAGTTGAGGGATATCGTCGAGCAGGATATCTCGGCTGAGTTGTGCGGTGGGTGTGGTGGGAAGTTCACGAATTAAATAATGTCGGGCGTCTGATGTTGGATGTGTAGATCATGCTTTCTTTTGCTCTGGGAGTAGTGTACACCGGGCTGTGAACGGGATGCCTTGTTATGGGCTTGTAGCTGTACTTTGTAGAGACAAGGAGTGTGATATTGTCAAGTTCAAGAGGCGTATGAGTGTTGGACTTTGCTTGCTTCTGTGGACGTTTGAGAAGAAAAGGCTCTATTGAAGACGGTGTGTGCCTAATGGATACGTGTTACTAGTTCTTATAGTAGCTATTTTTGTTGTTGCTGCTGTGTATTAGGTTAAGCATCTGGTATCAATACTATAAATAATTATTATTATATATTTTCTAACCGAGTTTTTTGGAGTGATAGATGTGAGTTAATTATTATCTAGCAACTGTTCTATCTACCTAACCGGTGCTAAAAAAAAAACTCATTATATTTGACGCCCCTAACCGCGACTAAACATGTAGGAAATGGAATCGTCTGTTGCTGTAACTAAGCGCAGTACTATTAGGGGTTTGTAGTGTCAGAAGTTGAATCAAGGATCCATAAGGTTAGGGGATCATACGAAGATCCTAGAATGACACAAACAATGTTTCCTAATCTAAATTTCTTAACGATGCTTATCTACGCCGTGAGTAAAGCGGCGTAGCTATCGCTGGGTAGATGGCTGCGAAACCGACATACATAATGAACTGATCTCAAAGATTTTAGCTGACATCTCTCCCCTGACACTTCATGTTTTAGGCTCAACTTCGAGTTTCAAATATCTAATTTCGAATTATCATACTTGCCAACCACTAGCAGTAAAAGCTGCATGCTTACAAACCCCCATTTTTAATAGCAAACTAAATTATCACGCCGATAGCAATATTACTCCGCCAATATTTCTGGCGCACCCCTACCTTGAGAGGAGGAAACATACCATAATGGTCTTTTTTTGAATGGAATATTGTATAAATTAGTATTGCAAGCCATCACCGAGCCAAGTCAGTCAGAGCAAATAAAATCTAGGAAATGGAAATAGCAGACCTTCAAGCTTGGGGTATTGTAACCTAAACTGTCAGAAGACTTAGTCGCAGAGTGAGCCTTAGATAGAGCTAGGAAGAACAGTGTATTATCGGGCTCAATGGGAGGATTAATTGATGATTAGCCCTCCAGGCTACTAGAGGGACTAGTAGTTACATATGTAGCCAAACCACCAATGCAACCATGTATAGGTCCCGGGGATATTATCACCTAACAGTAACTGATTAATATAAAGTACAATACGACTTTCATGATACTTATAATGTAGTGAAATGAACGTGAGAATTCTTTTATGAAAGATCTTACTACCTCTTGGTGAGGTTGAATCACTAGTCATCATTGAGACGCTGCTAGGCAGTATAGGGGTGAGGGCTCGATTGTATTGATTGTTGAGTCCTACCCAACACGCAACGAGGAACTCCTTTCTTTATATACATTAATAATATTCAACATAAACAACCCTAGCTGTTCATCTAGTCTATTTAGCGATTCTATTGCCCAGCAGTTGTATTCCCTGTCTAGGGAGGGGCGTGACCTGACCTCTGAGGTTTAGTTGTCGAAGTGTCTGTTGATTAATTATTACCTCAACGCATCTAGCAGGGCTCCTTAATGTGCAGAACACAGCCTTCAACCGGAGAGTGATAAGATAGCAACAACGGGCCATTACTTCTTCAATAGATTGGCGGCCTTTCATATCGACGATATGAAAGTAAGCAGTAAGCACCTCAAAAGACCGAGGAGTTGATCCATTATAAGCTTCGTTTCGAATACAGCGAGCGAAATTGGTCCCCGAGTGAATAGGACGCTGTCACAGCTTCAACAGTGATAGGAGGCGTATAGCACAGAGCTCAATAAAGGGACGAATTTATCCATGGCCCTCTAGGTCTTAAAAACGGCCTATATCTACACTGTGTGATCGCCTCGCACCGCACTCCTACCAATATCGCAATATAAGTCCTCACTTAGCGTATCAAGCGAGGCCCGGCAACTTTTTGCTGCGGGGAGTAATGTGAACCAGTAGAGGCGGTTTCTCCCAGAGAGCAAATGTCTTCTGGTTCTCTGCCCAACCTTCGCAAGTAGAGTCTAATTTCATATCGTAATGCCAGAGCACGTTTGCGAGGATGATTCGCATCTCATGGTATGCTAAATTGCGCCCAATACAATTTCTCGGGCCTAGGCTGAAGGGTTTGTGTGACTCGCGCTTGTCGTTGTAGAAGGGCGATTTTTCGTCTTCACGTGCTGATGGTAGCCACCTTTCTGGATGAAATGTCATCGGATCGTGAAAGTTAGCCTCAGAATGGTAGGCAGCCATGTGGTGGACGCCAACATTAGTCTATACAGTCGTGTTAGCTAAGTTATCTGCGCCGACAGGTTCACTAACGGGAGACTTACATTTGGTGGGATCACCATTCCATCAATTGTCACGGCCTGATGCTTTGGAGTCTGGCGGAATAATACTGATGGGACAGGAGGGAAAAGCCGTAACGCTTCGTCGAGACATGCCAGCATGTACGGCAACTTCGCGCTGGCTGACTGAAAGGATATATCCTCGGCTTTGGCGAAAGCATTTCGTACTTCCGTCACACACTTGATCCAGGCATCCGGGGTGCTGAGTAGATAATATGTTACACCACATAGCAAAGTAGCCGTGGTCTCCGAACCAGCCACAATCAAGGTATCCGAATTGCCCATTAGCTCTGCGCTAGTGAGTCCATGCTCCTGCCCTTGGGCTCTCATCATGAAATCCATGAAATCACCTCGATGTTCTTGATCCTTGTTCTGCATTCGCTTCGTTGCCAGTCCTTGGACCATAGCAAGGTGATTAGCTTGAGAGTTCTTGATCTTATCTCCAGCGAGGTACAGAAGCAGTTTGGCGAGGATTCGCGACGAGGTTGCGAGAATTAGAATCGGGAAAAGTTTCATCATCTTTTCGATACTTGATATCCATGCATTCTCCTTTCCAGACTTTAGCCCATCAAACGATTCTCCAAAGGCCAAGTCCCCGATTAGGTCGAACGTAGTAAATGTATACCACGTAACCATGTTTGTGCTAGAGCTGTCTTTTACAGCGACCTCTCCTAATCTCTGAATAAGCAAATCCACATATTGTCGAATTATGGGTTCTTGTTGGGCGAGTGCTCGATCGGAAAACGCAGGCAACATGGCCCTACGAAATCTGAAATGATCCTGGGCATTGGAGGATATGATGTCAGACTTCCGGCCGTTCTCCCCAGGGCGAAAACCCTCGGGAAAGAACTTGGGGTATTCAGCGTGGCCATGTCCGTAGATGTCCTTCCAAGCTTCAGCGGTGGTAAAAGTCAGCTCATTTGGCGAAATGCGGACTATAGAGCCGTATTTCTGGTGAAGTCGCCGGGTTTCGAAGTCTAACTGTCCCCGCAGCTGCGCAATAGTCTTAAGGATGGGAAATGCGATCCATAACTTTGGGCCTTTGAATTTGCGCAAGGGATGCAGAAATAAGTTATGTATGGCTGTGAAGCAGGTTATACCCAAGTTTGTGGCACATATAAGCAGGACAAGGATTCCGGCAGTTTGCCAAGATAGAAGGCGTGATCCCTCCGCTAGTTGAAATAGCAACATGACGACTCCCTGGGATATTGGTGATTGCAACGATGAAGTTTTTGAGAAATTCTGCGGCTACCCAGCAGATATTAAAGAACAGAAATGTAGATAGGACACGTGCATAATTTCCTCGGTGGCATGTCATTCCGTTTTGGAGTTGTATTTCTACTGCAACACCTCGCAGCTTGTTTCTACTACAGCACCATGTACGCGTATGTATACGCTGGGAAGTGGATACAAAGTCCGAGGGGGATACGACATCGCTATTCGAGCCTCCACTTAGAATTCTACGAAGATACGCGGATCCCTGCAATTACTAGAAAAGATTTAGGGTTAAATGCAAGGTCTCTTAACGGTCCGCTCCCACGTGTTTGATATCCGTACATATGTAGATCATTCGTCGCTTAGAATTGGCAGTCGACATATTCTTCTACTAAAACTAGGCAAGTCTACGGCATGGGACAAACCCTACCCGGTTTAAGTTAACCAATATCCGCGCTGCCGGGTTTAACTACAGTGTCTTTGGGTAAGGTATTGCTTAAGCTCTTAGAAAATATACCTAGAGCTCAACATGTAAAGTGTATACCTCTGAAAAGTGCATACTTGTTACTAAGATACCCAGTATTTCGAGATTAATAGATTATTATTGTAACGCCGGTCCCTTGGAAGGGAACCACGCGAGCTAGAGCTAATCTACACGATATTTATGAAGAGAAATGTGTGTTATATACATTTTATACGACTTGGTAAATTAAGCGCTAGATCTTTGGCGTATTCTCCGGCCATAGATCCTAAACAGCCAAGGCACAGGGGCAAACGCGAGGGCAAGAAACCCCAAGAGAGTGTTTCCCCAACCGAGGCCCAGAGAATCGTACAGCTTCAAGCCGAAAAGCGGCAATAGGGCACCTAAAAGACTCCTGAGTACAGCGTTAGCAGCTATAACACTAGCTGCGTGCTCAGTATACGCATCGATGAGATACGTTTGAATACACATTAGTACCGCGATCGTCCCAAATCCATTCAAAGCATTCCCAACCATAGGGACGATGAAGTGTAGCTTCATCTGCGTTGCCCAGCCATATAGAAAGAAACCAGCAGGGATGGTTAATGCAGCTGGCACGGTAATGATAAAAGTGAGTCGATCTTCTGGCTCAGCTGCACCTTTTTTAGCTATCGCCTTTTTGATAACTGGGTCGCTGATGAGAGATCCGTAGAAGAGCCCAATTATAGTGCCCACTCCAGAACCTAGGAATGACAAACCTGCTCTTGAAGCGGTAAAGCCATATTGGTCTTCAAAGACGAAAGTAAACGTAGTGAATAAGATGTAGGATAGTCCGTATAGAATCGCGATGTAAATGCTCATGAGTGTGACTGGAGGTGAAAAGAGGAGTAACTTGACTGGGCGAATTAGGGCCTCTTTTAACAACTGACTGGTGCTTTTGCCGTTGTCAAATTTTGATCTGTAGGCATTATTTCCGGTACTTTCGCGGAGTTTTCGTGCTTTTCGTTCTATTAGGACAGGGGCATATGATTCTCGAAGAACAAAAAATCCCGTTACGGTGAAAGCACCTGCCTATAGACCGACATATTAATATCTATAGGCCATTATGAGACAAAGCCCGGAAGTAGATAGACATACCAGAATAGCAACTAGCCAGAAGGCCCACCTCCAGCCCTTTGCCTCGACGAGGAAGCCACCGATGACAGGGCCCACGATCGGTCCAAATAAAGGCCCCGAAGACCACACAGAGATCGCTACACCTCTTTGTTCGCGCGGTATCATATCTGCAATACTCCCGCTGCCGCATGTGACCGTGGCGACCCCGGCAAAACCTGCAAGAAATCGAAACGCAAGGAGTTGCTCAAAGGACGACGCGACGGCACATGCGATCGTGAAAACGACGAATAGAACATTACAACAGTGGTAGATCTTGAGCCGGCCGTACATCTCGCTAAGAGGGGCGATGAGAAGCGGGCCTGTTGCAAACCCAAGAATAAAAATCGAGACAACAAAAGTCGCAAGAATGGAAGAATAATTATTGAACTCGGCTAGAACGAGAGGAACACCGGGTGCAAAGGCAGAGGAGGAAAGAGGACTGTAGATGCATTCATGATGGTTAGATTGACTTCGGCCAGCGTATCTTGGAGTATAGTTGAAGCATCGTAGTAGAAACATACGTTAAGAATGTGAGTGCCGACAACTGGGCGATATTCCCCCATTTCCATGCGGCTGACCAGTTCATAGGGTTCGCCGGGTCTTGGTCCTCTGGCTCTTCCCATCCGACGAGGATAGGCACGACGACGCCATCGCGTTCGTGAGCGCTCTCTTCTGGGGAATGAAGTTCCTTCTGCTCCTCATTGCTCGCCATAGCTTCTGCCTGGAAGTGATGATCTTCGTTATGCGGTAGAGCCATATGGGCGGTGCGGCTTAGCTTATCGAGGCGCGGAAAAGTTTCATTGACTGCCTAAAAGAAGTATATGAATAGATTTAACGCGTAGACTTCATCAAAACAGGCCGGGATCATTGTTAAAGAACCATGAAGGGCAAACGACGGGATCTACCAATAACTAAGTACATAGCTCGCGATTTAAAAATAAAAATATATTCACCTCGCCAAGTCCTGCATCACCTGCGATTAGCGAACCGGCAACATCCAGGTTCCGGGGCGAGTTATTCAATATCACCACAAACATCTCTGCCTATAGGCTATGCCAAGGGTCTGAGACCTCCGCATGCTGTCTACCTAAATAGGCATCACGATGGGAGGGCCTAGGTACTGCTCTCGTTTATACTCCACCATACCTCGTTGCTCGTTCTCCATACGAGCCCGCAATATGGCTTCTAGAACCCAAGGCTTACGGTGCTATCAATCGGTATTATGGTGATGCCTAACTCCCCAACTTGGCGCCTAGCCTGTCTACCTGGGCTAACACTAAAGTGGAAAAGTTGAAGAGAATAGTGGACGGGCCTGACAAGCCATTACTGTTTGACTCGAACGTCCGCAATTTCAGGCCTGTGGCGGTACAGTGTCTGTGTACGTAAGACTAGACGCAGCAAGTTACATTACTCGCAGGACCGGGGTTCGCGCACTCTCGCATTCATACGAGCGACGTGGGTCCTCGCGGATTTGAACACGAAAAGGAGCCGGCCATCCCTTCAATTAACGACTAAATCTCCATACATACCGCTCTACAGCACACTCAAATCAGTCCTTTTTACGATGGCCCGCCGAGGCCATACTAAGACGCGAACTGGCTGCGTCGAGTGTAAGCGAAGACACTTGAAATGCGACGAAACCCGTCCAATTTGCCGCAGATGCACATTCTCCGCAAGGAGTTGCGTCTATCGCACCCACGGCGGCTCAACAGGAACCGCATCTCGGCACCAGGCCAGCCAAACGATTATTTCTAGCGCGAGTCCTGCTGACCCCGGCTCTCCCTTTCACAGCGTTGGAGACGGGTCTGCCAGCCTGCTCCGGCCACACGCGCTCGTCCACTCGCTTGGCCCGAGCGCCAACGTCGACCACGTTGAGTTATTCCATCACTTCACCACCGAGGTGTACAAGACCATTCTCGTGGAGGACAACCATACCGAACTGTACCATCGGGCCGTGGTCGAGCGTGCCCTCGTCTCGTCCTTCTTGCTCGATGAGGTGTTGGCTGTGTCAGCTTGCCACATGAGTCTGAAACGGCCCGATCGAGCTGCGTATTATTGCGATCTCGCCGCTAAGCTTCAAGCCTCCGCTTTAACCGGCTACTGGGATACTCTCGAGAAGATCGACTCAACTAACTGCTTAGACATATTCCTCTTTTCCCATCTGCTGGCCTTGTGTATCTTTTGGGAAACCTTCTCTCTGCCGGGTTCGGATCTCAGTACTCTTTTAGAGAGGCTCATCGGCTGTATTAGGCTCCTTCGTGGCATCAACGTGGTCCTGAACAGCTGGTTTGACTGTTTGGTCCAGACCGCCCTGGGCCCTATCATTATACAGTCACAAAAGCGGGCTGCCAGCGAGAAACCTTCGCAGGATGAGTGTCGAGGACTGCGGGAGATGCTCGACCAAGCTGACCTCAGCCCTTCATCGATTCAGACTTGTCAGGCCTCGCTTGATTCTCTCCAGACTAGTCTAGATTACGAAAACGCTGTGAATTTCCCTTCGGCGTCAACACACCAAGCCTTCTCGTGGCTCATCACCACAACAGAAGATTTCACTAATCTTCTCGACCTGCGACGGCCTGAAGCCCTTATCATTCTTGCACACTACGCCACCCTGCTGCATAGAAGAAGAGGCTCTTGGGTCATTGGCAACGCCGGACACCAGGTATTATTTCATATACAGGGATATCTAGGAAAGAGATGGGATCGATGGCTGGCACTGCCCTACGAGGTCATCACAGGCGAGGCACCACAACCTAGCCAGGATAGTTGCGCATCATCGACTGTCACGAACTCATAAATAGGCAGAGCTGCTAGAAGACATACGTCTTTTCGGAGCTCTGCTACAATGTGGGGAATGCCGATATAATTTTGGTCACTTGTCCCTACCGTCCTTCCTCATTTTAATGACTTCTTGCCAAAATTAGTCCTACATGAAAGCCTCTGACCTTGGCACCTCCTTGGCGTTGGCTAGGCGTTGCTGGTGCGACAGAAGAGGCAAAGCCAGATCTAACTACCAAAATCGCCAACATCGAGGTTATTGATAGGCAGATGGTTCACAACGCCTAGAAGTCTATTACAACAGTTATAATATATTTACAGCCCTGCCTTCATGCTCACATGATGCGATCGTGGCCATTCGGCGCTACTGTTCTTAACACCACCACCACCACCACCACCACTAACAACAATACTCATAAGGCTATCACCGACACGAAAACTGTGCGTTCGTTCCCCTTTATACGATTTGGGTGGGGTTATCATGTGTTTTTTTGTATAGCCCACCTACTTTTAAGGCTTCTAAACTCCACCGCCTGTGCTATAGTGAGGCCCAAGGCCCCTTTGGCCCAGCGAGCAAGTGCTCTACTCTAACATGGTGACCTGATTGTATCACCATAATGGCTGCTAACACTGGACTGCGAACGGAAGCCGTCATTTGGGGTCCATACCACTCTCGAGGACTCTTCAAATTCGACTAGTTGCATCTATGCAGCGGAGGAAACTGGGACGCGGGGCGCATGAAGGATGAAAGATATACATGACGGCATGATGCTGCATGGTCTGGTCCGACTGATCTGGGGAAAATTTATAGAAGATTTAGATTATCTGGAGTGTGGGCTTCGAGTCCCCTAGCCCGCGATCACGTCTCGTTCGCAACGAACACTACGATGTTCTCCTCCAGTCCTCTCTAGCTTATCGTCTGCATCGATATAGGCGTCGAGTAGATCCCATAGGTTGGCTACATGGCCATAGAGCTCGTTTTCATTCGATTTTGCGCTATTATTTCATCTCTCTCTCGAGGTTGGTGACGGTAGCCTTCAACGTTATCCCAACATCGATATATAACAATGCCGAGCTCCACGTCCCCTTTCATAACGTGATGTTAGAGGCTGCCTGGCTATATGACAGGTTGATATGTTCCCTAAAGATGCTCTGCTACCATTTACCTAACAGGATCGGTGTGATATTGAATGTGGTCTCGAGCTCAGTGATCTAGCAGAGAGCTTAGCCAATTAGCCAACGAAGGATGACTCTACATAGAGACTATAAAACGAAACATAGCAGCTAGCTCTATCATAAGAATAAATAAATAAACAAACAAAGAAACGAAATACTGTCGTGGTATGTTATGATTATACCTAGGCGAACTGTTCAATACCTGGCCGCAGCGGTTGACTAGTGCCACCAACCGAAGTCCCATTATGAACCTTTTGATTTACCTACCTGTCTAGAAAGCAAGAGCGAATTATCATTATTACCACCCACCTTTTGCCTTGGTCAGTATCATACACCACAACTCAGGAGCGCTAAGCAGAGGTACTAAGAAGCCCAGGTTGTCATAAAATCATACCACAATGAAGTTTGAGCCGCGAATTGCAAGCGAGAGCGATTTACGCGCCGTTCAAAATGCCGCCAAATATGCGTACAACACCTTATATAAGTCTTATCGGACAGAAACCTGGCTTACTACGAAACGACTACAAGGCGCTCATTTGCGCTAAACGCGTTACTGTCGTTGAAATTAACCATACTGTCCAAGGATTGCTTGTCGTTATACCTAAGAATGGGACTATGCTTTTAGACAACGTGGCTGTTACGCCATCCGCGCAAGGACTGGGACTGGGTCGCAAATTAATGGCGTACGCAGAGCAATGTGCAAGAATGGCTGGATGTCAGCTCATTAGGCTCTATACAAATGAAGCTATGGTAAAGAATATCGAATACTACACTCGGATAAGGTATGTAGAAACTCATAGGGCTGAGGAAAAGGGGGCTTAAGAGAGTCTTTATAACGAAGACTTTGACTTAGTTTACGAGGACTTTAAGTTTGCATGGTAGAGAACTCGTTGGGGGCGAGCCGTGTAAATATACGCACTTTTGCCTGCGGGCATCTAGATCAGCCCCTAGACACATCAAACTCCGCGGCGCCTTGAGAGGGGATTCATAGGGTAGCGAAAGCGAATATGGGAGGTCTAATAGAAAGACGGCGTGATCAAAACTCGATAAAACGGCTTCAAGGGCTTCTAGCTACGTCTTCAACAGGTATGACTCTAACCACTCTCCTTCACCCTAACAAAAGCCTCCATCAAATCTTGTATATCTTGAACACCATCCAGCCGTTCTCCCTGCACAATAAGCGTCGGCACCCCCGAATTCACCGCACTCTTACTCCTCGCAGCCTCCTCATCGACAGCATCAGCATCACCCCCAGACTCCAGGTACGTCTGCACCTCGGCAGCATCAAACCCCGCGCCCACCGCGACGTCCCGCAGCACGGCCCGATCGGAGATATCCAGCTCTAGACAATGATACGCCGCAAACAGGCCCTCGACGAGCGCGTCGCGCTTCGCCGTCGCTGCGCTCTTCTTCTCACCATCGCTGTCGGTACCGCTGCTGGCCGTGGGAATGGCCGCCGAACCCCACCGGATCAGCCGGTGCGCGTCGCGCGAGCTCGGGTTCGGCCCGATCAGGCCGCCCCATTGGAACGCGATGCCTGCGGCGCGGCCGGCGCGGTCCATGCGCTGCGTCAGCTTCTCGCTCTGCGCCGGCGTCAGGTCCTTCGTCTTGGGGTTCGTCTTGGCGAGCTCTTGCTTGGCGACGCTGTGCGGGTGCGGGTTGTAGTTGAGATAGTAGGGTGTCCAGCTCAGTCTGAACTCGTCGCGCCGCCCGCCGGGGTAGGTCTTGCGGTAGAGGGCGATGGCTTGGTCTAGCGTGCGCTTGGAGAGGTAGCACCACTGTTTGTCCGTTTAGCGTGGTTTCGTGGTTGCGTAGAGGACCGGGGTGGTTGGGTTAGGGGGAGATGGCCTGTCGCAGCATCATTCCACTTACAGCGCACACGATGTCGGAGATGACTTGGATTTCAATGACAGTCATAGTGAGTGAATGATATTTGAAATACGATGCAACAAATTTGAGTGAATATGTCCCCTAGCTTTATGGCTCGGATGCTAATGCTGTGTTCGGGTTGAGATCGTGTGTTAAGTGTTGGTAATTGTTGGCTTTGTAGGTTGATTGACGGCGTTCAACAGCTAAGTACAGTACCTATGTAATTGTGGCGGGCGCTCTCCTGTCGGGCGGGATCTAGTGGGTCATATAGTGGCTGATAATCAAAAGTCTTCTCGGGGTCGCTACAACCAATCGGGGTACATGCTAAACTCCTTTTCGGTCTCAGCACAGTAGCACCTCGCATTTGCTCGTGTATTTCATAGACCCATACATAATTTACTTGATCAAGCATGTATTATTAGCCAAGCTCGTCACACAGCCCGCCGAGTAACTCTCACATGCACTCCAGGTCTAACTTTAAGCAGAAGACACAAGTTGTTGTAGAACAATCTACATACCGTAGCAAATCACCAAGTCACTTCTTAGCCAGTCAACACAGCACTAGCACCCTGCTAACCGGTCGAAACAGTTTTAGTGACTCGCCGCATATGGAGCGTTCGCTAGGTTAGTATGAATGTAGATGATAATTAGATGGACTATGACAATATCAGATGGAGAAGCACAAATTCGTCTATGAAGAGGATATCTTGAGGTTCGTGATAAGAGCACAGAAGTGAAGACAGAAACTCTTGAGTGAAAATATAGCCTAACCAACCGAAAAAAAAATCATGCTCAAGCCTCTAGATCACTAAGACACCTAAACACCAAATCTTATAATTCTATATCTTAAACCCCCCCCATCACATACGCACACGCACTAACCCCCTAAAAGAAACTCCCCTGCTGCACAAGCCGAGGAAACACAACTTCCGCCCCCTCCTCCTCCAACTTCACTAAATACCCCGCCAACAGCGGACTCAGCCCCTTCTCCAGCGCTCTCTTAACCCACTCCCCGAGCGCCAGCGTCTCAAACACCGCCCCCTGCTCCCTTTCTAGAACGCCCTTGAGGTCCGAGATGGGAATCTCCTGGTCCCCGGATTCGTATAGGTATTTGACGTTGCCGGGCCACGAGTAGTCCTCGTAGACCTCGTCGGCGATCTGCATGGCGACGCGCTTGACGGCTACGAAATCCAGCCAGCCGCGCCAGAGATTGGTGTCGGGGACGGCTTTCAGGAGGCGTGAATACGTGAGTAGGTTCGTCATCAGGTCTGTGGACGGCGCGCCGTCGCCGGTAATGGACGAGGGACGGTGGATCCATATGGGCAGCTCGCACTGATCGCTGACCTTCTCGAGATATCGCTCGCTAGCCCACTTTGTGGCGATGTATCCTTCGCCGGGTGCAGGTGGATAGGCGCTGACGGATGAGCGCTCGAAGCTCTCCTGGCCCGTCAAGTGCGTGACACTGGCGGTGGAGATGTAATGGAACGAGAGCTGGTGTGGCACGCTGAGGCGCACCAGCTCCTTGGTGGCTTCTAGATTGGTAGGCTTGAGGCTCTTGTATGATTTCATAAATGAGACATCTGCACCGTTATGGATGACCACATTCGCCTCGGCAAAGACCTTGGAGGCTTCGGACTCAGTCAATCCTAGACGAGGCGATGCGAGGTCGCCCTTGTGTAATATGACTTTGGGCGACTTGAACCTGCTTGGAAGCGAAGAGAAGTCCTTGCGGACGGCGAGGCAGTGGACCTTGAGGACCGTATCATCATCAAGAAGGCGGGCCAAGAGAGCACGGCCGAGGAATCCCGTGGCACCGGTTAGCACGACGACCTCTGGCGTGGTGACAAAACGCCTGGAGACTGGAACACGAAGAATCTCGGGTGAGACAGCGGTTTCTGCCTCCCAATCGATGACTTCGTCGACCTCGGGGGACGCGTTATCTTCGATTAGAGTTGCCATACGCCCGAGTGTACTTGCGTCAAACAGCTGGAAAAGAGAAAGAGAAACATCGAATGTCTTGCGAATCTCAGACTGCACACGAACAAGAAGCATCGAGTGGCCGCCAACGTGGAAGAAGTCAGATACGGAACTAATCTGGTATCTGGACATAATTTCAGCGGTAATTACGCTTTCCCAAATGCTTCTAAGTTTGGACTCAGCAGCGGTCATTTCGGCGCTATCATGTCCTGCCTTCGCCTTTTCGGGGAGAGTGAGGGATCGAAGCGAAAGTCTATCGATCTTGTTCGACGCATTGTACGGCATACTGTCGAGTCGAACCATCACAGACGGGCGCATAGACTGAGGCAGAGGAAGTCGCTGGAGGATGCTGTCAAGAGCTGCGTCATCTAGGGCCGGGTCGACGGCCGTGATAAATGCAACTAGGAATTCGGAACCCGTGGATTTGGCGTCTCTGACGGCTACGGCAGCATCGACGATTCGCCCTTCGCCCATCTTGAGAATAGCAGACTCGATTTCCCGTAGATCCATACGTATACCGCGGAGCTTGACTTGAGTATCGCCCGAAATGCGGCCACCGAGGTGCAAGCTTCCATCGCCCCCAAGTCGCCCGAAGTCGCCAGTGCGGTGTGCCCGGAGCCAGCCGTTCTCCACAAACTCGGGGGAGGCGAAGCTATCTCTGACGAATCCTTGGGCGTCGAGCTCGCTGTGTAGGTAACCAGCGACTACGCCAGCGCCGCCGATCAGCACTTCCCCGGGCATGCCGATTGGCATCGGCTTCATATTCCTATCAACAATGGCCACAGAGTAATTCGGCCAGGTTTGAAGGCCCGAGCCCCCAGGGGTTTGAGCGTTTTGAACATCTTGGTAATTAATCTCTTTGCTGCTCGAGCAGAATGTGATCTCCGTCGGGCCATAGCAATCAATCAGGCGAAGGCTAGGCTTTCCTACTTCTTGGAAAGCCTTCGTCAAAGCCTCGGTGACCATCTCACCTCCACTGACAGCGACGCGCCAATTAGAACCGCGCAGGTTTTCAGCGTTTCCATGATGGACCCAGCTCACATATTCCGATGGCGTCGTCTCCGTGAAAGTGATTCCCTGCGATGCAATGATAGACGAGATGGTAAGTGGATCACCTCGGAAGCGCCGAGGGACGATATAGAGAGTCCCACCATTGGATAGCGTGAGAAAGGTCTGAGAAAGTGACATATCGAAGCTGTACGAGCTTTGCTGCAATGTTATCTCGCGGCCTTCTCGGAAGAACCACTTCTCGGTTGAAGATTCAATATTATTCCGGAAGGTATGGTGCTTCATAACAATGCCCTTGGGTCGCCCTGTGGAACCGCTCGTATACATAATCGCGGCGACTGAATCCGACTTGGCCGAATTTGGAACACACGAATCTGCGTCATCACCAACGTGGGCTACATTAATCATTTCACTAAATGATGTGAGTTGTCGGGAATCACTTTCAGTGCTCGGACCAATAAGAATTACATCCGGTCTGCAATCCTCGACAATGGCGGTCAGACGATCCATGCCAATGCGGGAATCCAGGGGGATATAAGTCGCATCCAACCGTAGAATGGCTAGGAGAGAGCAGATCCATTCAACGCCTGGCTCGAGGAAGACTCCGATTTTACTTCCATGTCCAGCCATTCGCTTGGACAAGGCAAATGAAAGACTGTTTACCCGACGTGCCATTTGTGAATAGGTTAACTGCTGCTGCCCATCGGAGAGCGCGATCTTGTCACCAAACTTAAGTACCATTAAGTCAATGCGGTGGGGCAGAGTTTCCGGCCACCGATATTTATGAGAGGGACCTGAAAGACGTAAGAATCAGTGATGAGAGCTTGGTTTTTTACGTCATCAACACTTACCTCTACCAAGTTGAATTGCCTGCTTTAGCATCTCCGAATCGTATAGAGGTGGAATACTTAGCCTCAGGGCTGGATTTCTAGCAAAGGCAACAAGAAGGTTAGAATAAGCACCCTTTAACATGTTCATGTGATAGCTGCTGTATAATGTCGATTGTCCCGCTAAGATAACATGTGCGTCACCGCCAGGGTTGTCGATGATGTCCAGACTCAGGTCGTACGGCGCCTGCCCTTGTTCAAATTGGGTAATCGAACTCTTGCAATTGCAGAACATCCTAGACTCGGAAACGCCTGCGCGGTAGTTAACAAGCACTTGGAACAGGGGACTGTGAGTAGATGACCGAGGAACGCCCAGTTCATTTAAGATGACATCAAACGGGACCTGAGAATGGGTAAATGCCATAAGCGACTTCTCGCGAACCATCTTCAGTGCGTTGGTAAACGTCTGATCGAGTTCCGTCTTAAATAGAAGGGGTAGTAGATTGAGGTATAGCCCAACGCTTTGCATCATCTCCACCCCAACTCGGTTCGCAGAGCTCGTTCCAACACAGATCTGTTCAACATCCACCGAACGGGCAAGCAAGGTGTAGAAAACGGCGAGATGAAAATGGAATGCTGTCACTTTCAATTTGCGACAGGTGGCCTGAATGCTCTGAAGCACCGTGGGGTCAACACGGAATTCAGCAGAGTTGTTGGCGTAGTTAGTGAGAGTCGAGCGATACGAAGTTTCAGCGATAGGCAACAAGGGCAAGGCAGAAGGGATTTGCGAGAACTCTTTACGCCAGTAGGCAATATCATCAGCCCACATTCCAGATTCATACTCTTTTCGTTGCTTCTCGAGGAAGTCCGGATACTGTAGGACTCGGGGGCTAAGTGGTTTCGAGTCGTATGCCGTCTGAAGATCTCGAAGAATCGCCTCCAAACTAACCCCATCCATATTGATGTGATGGTAGGCGATGATCAGATTAGCAGAAGTAGAAGACTGCTTAAGGAAGATAATTCTCATCATTTGTCCTTCCTCGAGATTGAATGAATGCCTCTTTAAAGCATTATATGCTTCGTCGACTTCAGCACTGCTTGATACGTCTCGAATCTCAAGATTGAGGGTAGGTTTATCGAGGATCTCCTGCACAGTTTCTCCATCCTCCTTAGTGCTGAAGCGGGTTCGAAGAGCCTCATGACGTTGACCAACAGCTCTAACAGCTTGCTGGAATTTCTTTATGTCCAATTGGCCATAAAGAGAGATGCAAGCAGTGATATTGAATGCCGATGAGTCCTGTAAATACTTCCTCAAAAACCAAAACCGTGATTGTGCAAAGCCGAGAGAGAGCTGCCTCTGTACTTTTGGGATACTCAAGTCCGCTTGAAATTGGCTAGTAGCCTTAGTAGATCCAACTGAGTAGTCCAAGGTTTCAGTTTCTGCAGCGTCAACTTCAGACCACGATGACGAGGTAGATGGAGTTAGAGCCTCATTGGATACTCTTGGCGAAATGGACCGAGTGCCAGGCGGAGTAACTGGTTTAGAGCTCGGTACCGATACTACCCCTGACGTGCTGGACTTTTGCGCCTTCTGCGATTCCGTTACGCGTACAGGTTTAGGTGCTTTTGGGCTAGAGGTGCTTGCCTTAGCAGGCGCCGTAAGTGCATGCTTAGATTTACCTCCTTCCGACACAGCGAATCCAGTCTTCTCTTGAGGAGCCTTGGGCTTGGAACCTTTGGCCTTGGCCGGAGTCGGGCTCTCTGCCTTCTTAGCTACGCTTTGTTTCTGTCTTGGCCTAGCCGGCGCATCGGATTTAGGATCCAAGTTTGGCGTTAGCTCCATAGGAAGCAGTTCTTGGGCGCTAACGAGGATCTCCCGGACGGTGGAGCCACTGAGAATCTTGAGAACTGGAATCTCGACTTGTAGCTCCTTGATAAACCAGGAACGGATATCAACGGCGACAAGAGAATCAATGCCGAGATTATCAGCCGTCAGGTCGACGATGGGGCGGTCGTCCTCCACTTGCAAGCTACTTCGCAGCTTCAATACAAAGGCATCTATCGTACTTAGCACTCATCGTATATCAATGCTATAAAACAAGCTAGAACTCACCTGAAATGATCTCGTAGACCTCTGCAGGGCTGATAGCATCTAACAGTTGAACCTTCGCGGGCGCGTTTTGGGTTGTACCATCGTTGATAAGCCCGGCCGCTTGAGTAGTTTTGACACAGTGCTGGAACATAGGATTATTGAACCACGTGATAACTTCTGCCTCGTCGCTGTCGACCATTTTCAGGCCAGTAGATAACTCCGGAGTTCTACCCCGATCATGGCGGCCAGCGAATATGGCTTCAGCGAAGAGCTGACGGAAGTCTTGTTCCGAAAGCCACAAATTACCTACTTTTCGGAGGAACTCCTGCTGTGTCAGTGTCAATTCTCTCGTGACATAGCCGTTACCGAATATGGCACCAATGTGAACTGCGGATCCATTACGACCGCGTGCTCTGCGGCGGTTCGCGAGACTTGACATAAACATATTGGCGGCAGCGTATACGGACTGGCCCGGATTACCAGTTACAGAGGCCATAGAAGAGAAAAAGACGAAGAAGTCAAGATCAGCGTCTTTGAATATTTCCTCAAGGTACGTAGCACCGTCCACTTTCGGCCTCAATACCTTGTTCATACGTTCCATATCAAGGTCGGTGAACACAGTGTCGTGAAGAACCATAGCTCCTTGTGCGATACCAGCGAAAGGTGGCATCTCTTGCGCGATCTCTCGGTGCACAGCTCGAACAGACTCTCGGTTAGTAATGTCACTTTGACGCCGTTAGTGCCTAAAGCAAACATGAGAGTTTTAAATTGGCGCTCAACTTACTTCGCAATAACCTTCACGGTGACACCCATTTTCTCCATCATCTTTAACCATTGTTCATCGACCTTTGGGTTTCGGCTAGAGATGGCAAGGTATCTAGCACCTTGTTGAGCCATCCACTCGCAGAGGGATTGACCCAGGCCTCCCGTGAGACCAACTAGCCAATATGTCTTGTCATTTTTGAACCAAACTTTTGAGTTGATGTTCTGAACCCGAACGGGAGCCATAGGCAATTGTCGCCACTTGATAAGAACAGAGGTTTGGTCTTCTGCCCAGGTGTTAATACTGCTTAGATCCACAATAGGTAAGTCCCAAGACAGAGAAGCCTTCTCGTTAAGTCTTAATGCGTACTTGACATCAACAAGGAGCGAGCGCAATGCGGGTAGCGTATGTTGGGGCGGGGGACGCGACCTCGGGGATGTAAGAGTAGTACCAGACACCATCTTGGCACAAGGGCGTAGAACCTTTGCAATGACGCTAGATAGGGGAGCATTTTCATTCATATTGATACAATACGTTGTATTCGCAGAAACTAGACGCTCAATCTCAAGCTTGGACGCTTTGGGGTGGATGTAGGCTCCTTCACGGGCAACTTGGCTGTGTAAGAGATTGACGGTGGCACCCCTATTCTGTGCAATACGACGAAGCGAGTGGGTAAGAGAGGCGTTAAGGTCCACGGCCAAAACTTCATCGTTGGCAACAACGTCCTTCATAGCGGACTGGGCCAAGAGTTCTATATAGAAGGACTGTAGCGCATCAATACTCTCGCCCCGAACTACATCCGGCAAGACATGGGCATTAGGTACTTGAATAACAGAGGCCTGAGTAGACGAAAGCGCCAAGACATGTTCACCGGTTGCTTTGTTGATGCCAACTACCGCAAAAAGGAAACAATTCTGCTGTACTTGGATCGCTTGACTGACGCTATGGGTAACCTCGATATCGACAGTGTCTCGCGTTTGAACGGTTGGGGCTGAGCCGGATTCGAGGAGTTGATATGACCGTTCGTGGTAAACTATTTCAACAACGGTATTGCTAATATCCACATCTTCCGTGATTGCGCGTCGGCTAGAATTGTATCGATGATTTTGGCTCTTGTTCAATTTGAACCGGGGCAGGAAGAAACGGCCATTTTCAAGATAAAGCTCGGGCTCCATCGAGTGAAGCAGCGTATCAGCTTCACCATCATTTATCCATTGGCCCTGCATTTGAAGTCGGAGAAGGCATTCGGCGATTGCGGTCACATCAAGGCTCTTATTTTCAGGCACGTCTAGGAATTGCAATCGAAGATGCAGCATTTCTAGCACGATAGTTCGACCTAAGCCGACAATCATCCTCGAGTAAGGGTCACCAGATCGAGAACCTTGGGTAATCCAGAGAACATTTTCAGACTGTTTGAATATCTCTTGAAGTCCTGCCAGCTTCTTGGCGCTGACGTTTTTGAAGAATGGCTCGTCGATATCAGATAAGCAGAGGACTGTCCCGCCGACGGGCAAATCATCAGGGCCTATATCGGTCGGCGATGCTATGAAGCGCACGTTTCCACAGACAGGGGAAAGCAAGTTCATGACATCCTTTCCTAGTTTGGAGCTTTTTGGGCCTCCTTCTATCACGCTAAGTCGAGGAATGATGGTCTTCCATTGCGAGGGTACAAGCGGTTGCTTCAAGAACTCTATCTTCTCATCCACGGCCTGCGATACGATGATCGATAATGGGACTGGAAGCGTCTCGTCGTGGGGCATCGCCATGTCGATGCCGGAAAAGCCGGTGTTCTTGAGCAGCTCGGACCACTCATCTAGGCCGACACAAGGAGAAAGGGCACGGCCATCATCATAACCAAGCCACCACCCTTCGAGGCCTCCAAAAATAAGACCAAATCGCATCTGTTCGTTTTCTGTGATTTCAAGAAGGAGGAGATAACCACCGGGTTTGAGCAAGCGCCGGACATTTTGCATTGTTTCCATTAGGTTCCTCGTTGCATGGAGCACTAATGAGGCAATGATCAAGTCGTAGGAGCCATCGACGAATCCTTGCTCCTCGATATCTTTCTCAATGTTCAACACCTTGAACGACATTCGAGAGCTGTACGCGGAGAAAACCTGACTAGCTTTCTCAAAGAAGCCACTAGAAATGTCAGTGAAGGTGTAAGTCGAAAAGGTGTCGCCAATCTCTTTTAAGAATGATTTGGTCGCACCACCCGTCCCTGCGCCGATTTCTAGAACATTCATGTGAGGGTATCTATGGCCAATTTGGCTCGCCATGGATGCCAAGTATTGGGTATATCGGGGCATGCCATGAGCTACGACGTAGAAATCGTTTAACATGTTGTCCTGAATCATGGGCTCAAGCATGGTCAATTCACCACGAACAACCGCGGGGAGGTTCTCTCCCACGGCTCTCATGAGGCGCAAATCAATGTTCGTTGGGTATCTGATTTCATCGCGTTAGAACTGGTCCAGTGTCACGACTTGAAGTACCTCTACTTACTTTTCAAATATCTTGAGAATGTCTTCCTTTGCGTCCTTCATCCACTCCTTCTTGGCAAACGGGTTAGCTCCACGATCGACCTTGGACAGAACATGGTCAACATATGCGAAGAGTCGCTGATAGTGCCACTCAAAGCCCGACCGTTCTCTAGCTGGGATGGCTTTATCCAAGGACTTGATATAGAAATATGCTACCCGCTCCAAGGAGAATAATAAGTCGGCATTCAACTCTTCCACCTTCGCTTTAGCGATAACCTCTTGACGATCGGGTCTATCGATATCCCACACCAATTCAGTAAAGATATTGAGATCGGTAGCCTCAGTGGGGTTGGACAGAGGCTGCGTCTTCAGTCCTTCTAGCTGAATAGCCTTTGCACCTTCAGGTGAGTAAATACTCACATCTCCCGAAAGGCTCTTAGAAGTGTCAATGGCAGCGGTGGAATGGAAAGGGACCGAGATGCTTTTGTTGGTGAAGGTTGCGCATACTTGAGGGTTGATTGTCAATCGCTCAATACCAGTGGGCAGATAGATGGAGCGAAGCATGCTATCACCAGGGTAGCAGTATGCCAACATGATAGCTTGAATTGCTGCATCGAGAGTCGCCGGCTGTATGAGGAGGGGAGTAATTTGAGAGTCATATGGTGTATTCTCAATAAGACCATTCGCCAGTCCAAGCTTGCGCTTCAGACTATTTAGTGCCCTAAATGGGCCCGAGTAACCAAAGCCGAGCTGGCTAAGATTATTGTAGAATCGATCTGACTCGACTTCTAGCATTGCATGCTCTTCTGTTAATTGCGGTGGAAGTAGGTCTATCGAGCTGTCACCGAGCCTCACTCGGAGATGACAGCTGGCGTGATTCGTCATCTTCATAGTATCGCTATTGGGGGCGGAATGAAACGAAAACCGGGCAACGACAGAGTCCTTCGTCCTAGCAATATTCGCCAGAGTGGTCAAAACTTCAATCCGGGCATCGTTGTCGTCAAAGACAACAGCTTGGCCGACGATAAAGTTTTCCAATTCGATGGATCGTATGCTGTTGCCCTCGCACATTCTCATCGCGGCTTCTACACAGGCAGAGACATAGCCTGCGCATGGGAAGACGGTCTGCCCTTGGACCTGATGTCCCTCAAGCCAGACAATCTCTCTCGGGCTGAGGATATTCTTCCATCTCATCTGGTCTGGGACGCCATCCAGCACCTGCCGCCCGAGTAGTTCATTTGGGAGATCCTTTCGGAATCTGAAGGCCTTCGACACACGTGACTCGTGCCAAAAGTTTCGACTGTGGTCCCATTGGTATGTTGGTAGACCCTTCAGTAACTTAGGCGATGCGGATACTCCCGAAGCAAATCGGTCGAACGAGGCAAAATCCACAACGCCTTCTCCAAAATTAGACCAGATAAATCCGAGACTATCAGAGACAGCCTCGATGTCATTCGAGCCTCTTGTTAGTGTTCCGGCGTAGGGGATTGATTGGCCAGTAACTTCTTGAATTGTCTGGCTGGCAGGTCCCTTGAGGGCTGGATGAGGTCCCACCTCAATGGCCAAATCATAAGAGTCCGTTTGCTGGAGCAGAAGCTGCAGCGCCTCGTAAAATCTCACAGGCTTTACTAGGTTGGCCCCCCAATAGCTGTCATTCAGACTATCGGGGACGTCAGTGATATTCTGTGTAAAGACACTAGAGATCCAGTGGCAACCAGTTTCCGGTATTCGCGAAGTGATTCGGCATTGTCTAAGTGACTTCAGATATGCCTGGAGGCATTCTTCCATGTGGTGGGAATGGTATGCGCGGTCAACTTTGAGTAGACGGGTGAATCTCTTCTCTTCGTCAAAGACGACTTTGATCTCTTCAATTGCATCGGCATCGCCCGAAAGCGTAACACTGGCAGGCGAATTGCTTGCAGCTACGCAGACACGGCCTTCGAAGGCTGGAAGTTCACAGAGTTCCGTCGCATCTTCGAACGAAGTTCCTACCGCCATCATGGCACCCTGCTTAGTGACGGATTTGAGATGCAGTCCTCTATAATATGCGACACGGATGGCATCTTCTGCGCTAAGGTAGCCAGCAGCATAAGCAGCGCCAATTTCACCGGAAGAGTGACCGACCACAGCAGAGAAACAGATTCCGGCCTCTCGTAGCAAGTCGACGAGTAAGATTTGAACGGCTGTGCAGAGAGGCTGTGAAATAGAAGCCGTGCCAACGAGAGACGTTTTAGCGCCCGCCAGGATCAGCTCACGTAAGTTCCAGGTTGGCCGGTCTTGCCGAGGGAGGGACTGGAGACTGTGGTCCAGGCGAGCGATAATACCATTGGCACCCGGTGAGTTCTCTAGAAGATCAGCCCCCATCCGAGGCCATTGGGCGCCTTGGCCAGTGAAGATGCCCAGTACCCGGGGTTTGGTCGAACCAGACTTCCATCGTGACGGTTCTCTCGATGAACCCGGCTCCTCCAGGGATTCTATAGTTTCATCGATCTTCGAGACGATGTCCGAACCACTGGCGGCTGATATAGCAATGCGGGACTGGAAGGTAGAGCGACGGCTGTTCAAAGTAAATGAGATATTACGTAATGTAATGCTATTATCAATGCCAGCGAGATAATCTCGATAGGTTCGTAGAGTAGCAATGAGTGTGCTCTCGGATGCAGCAGAGAAGGTGAAGGGCGTGAAGGAGATGTTTGTGGCTGGGGCTAGTTGTTGGGTGTGGCCGTGTGTGTGGCTGACACTGTGGCTGGTGTGCTCGTAAGCCTCCAGAATAGCGTGGCAGTTGGCGCCACCGAAGCCGAAGCTGTTAACACTAATTCTCCGAGCAGCACCTGGCACCAGCTGTGGCCAATCCTGCGCCGCCGACAGGATCTTGACATTGTTGTAAAAGGGGGCAACGTTCGGATTCAGCTTATTCAACAGCATATTCGGAGGCACTTGGCTAGCCTGCAGCGCTAGAGCGCCTTTAACAACGGCTGCCAGACCGGCAGTGCCCTCCAAATGACCTATTATAGTCTTCACGGATCCCACGTATAATGGATCATCGTGCGGTCTTCTCTTAAAACCGAGATCATCGCCGAAGAATGCGCTATCAATGGCCTCCGCTTCGACAGGGTCACCCGCGGGCGTGCCAGTACCGTGTGCTTCGAAGTACTGTGGCCGATCCGACGGTTTAGTAAGATCAAGGCCGGCTCTGGCGTAGGTAGATCGGATCAGGGCTGCTTGTGCGGTTGCGCTAGGCATCGTGATACCGGGCGTTTTCCCGTCCTGATTAACGCCGGTTTCGCGAACGACGCATTCAATGTGGTCGCCGTCTGCGATAGCCTGACTTAATCGCTTCAGAACAATGGCTGCAACACCCTCACCGCGCGCATAGCCGTCTGCCGCAGCATCCCACATACGGGACCGGCCCGTGGGTGATAGCATTTGGAGCTTGCTTTCGGCGATATACTGCTCAGGCCCAAGGATTAAATTCGAGCCCGCCACTACAGCAACCGATGACTCTCCGCTGCGTAATGTCTGTACTGCTTGGTGCATGGCGATTAAGCTCGACGAACATGCCGTATCAATCGTCATCGATGGGCCGTGCCAGTCAAAGAAATACGACAGCCGGTTACTTAGGATGCTCCTCGCCGTTCCCGTCGCAAAGTACGTCGGGAATGTTTCCGTATCGCGGCCGATCATGTCAGTGAAATCAGCACTCATGACACCTACATACACGGCCGTATCAGAGCCTTGGAGCTGTTTTATCGACAGGCCGGCTGACTCAAGTCCCTCATAGACCGTTTCTAAGAGAAGCCTCTGTTGTGGATCGATCGAATTAGCTTCGGTGGGCTTTATTGCGAAAAACTGGGCGTCGAAATGCCGCAGATCTTCCTCAAGGAAGTAGGAGTGTCGCACATTGCTTGTGCCATGATGGAAGTTCTGAGGATGGTAGAAGGCATCAACACTGAACCGACTCTCGGGTATCTCTTTTAGAAGATCTCTTGGTTGACGCAGCAATTCCCAGAGTTTGGAAGGGTTGTTGCAGCCACCAGGAAACCGGATTCCAGTGCCAATGATGGCAATAGGCTCTGAGGGCCCCATTGTGTGATAGTGTATAGACTAGAAGCCCGGGGTGTAAGAGCTTGGGGAGTAACGCGAATGGTTGAAGAATAAGGGCTAACTTGGTAATTGGTTGTTGATATCACCCCGGTCACAGATCATATCTAACACGTATTATATGGGATATGTATCCCTCAGATGCTGTACATATGTTATGTTATACTGGTATTTTGGCAGTCGGGCCAAGGACCTGGTCAAGATCTGCATGACTACGCGCCAACACCCGCCATCGGCCTTGAGGCCTTCCTCCGAATCCGATATTACTTTCAAATTCGGGGGCCACATCTCCCACTTGTGGGGTGCTAATAGCCTGTGGCAACCGAATTTGGTCATCTAGGTAGAAGCTCATCCTTTTTAGTCTCGTTGATACTCAAACATCGCTTTATTGGGCGTACTCTACCTCTCGTCACCAGGATCTAGACTATCCGCTGTTACGATGATATTATCTATGTCAGTTGGCATTGATCGGTAGCTATAGACCCACCAAGGCTGCTCAACCGCGAGACGTCGACGATAGAAATCAATATATCTACTCGTTATCCTATATTTTCAACATTTCAGTTACAGTGCCTTCGTGTAGTAGCTGACATTATGATGGTTGTATTGATGCCTCATGCAAGCTGGTAGTCATATAGATTTCTACAGATTCCCGACATATCAAGCCCGTGTGTCGATGCTAATCTTAAGCTTTAATTCACGATTTATTTCTCATCTCAGCTAGCCATTTCGATTCTCGCGGATACGTTGATACACCCGTGGAGCGGAAGTCACTAACTACTAGTAACCTAAACTTTTATTTCGATCATATATTTTTATCCATCTAAATCTCGAAAGTAGTTATTCTCTCGAGCAACATGAAATCGTGCATGTATATTGTAAGGAGTCCCCTACTGTAGCTATCGCTACATGCACACTAACTTGTCGCGTTCCTAAATGTATACAAATCTCAGTCTCTCGACTTGATATATACAGCAACCTTCGTATCCGGTGCCCAAGTACCGTTCGCCAAAGGCGTCATCTTAGCCGGGTAATCCCCTTCTCGAATCTTGACATCGTAGTGCTGCAAGATATACGCTAGGGCAATCTTAATCGTACTCGTCGCGAAGAACCGCCCAGGGCACGCCTGCGTCCCGTCTCCCCAGCCCGGCGAATCAGATCCTGTGGTCAGGAAGTGGAAGCGGTTCTCGTTGCCGGGTTTCTGGCGCAGGTTGTAAAACCGATTCATATCGAACTCGTTCGGGTTCTCCCATAGCTCTGGTGAACGGTTGATGGCCATTGCGTCCACACCGATGATGGCGCCGGCGGGGATGGTGGGGCCTGCTGAGAGCTGGACTGGCTTCTCCGTTACTCGTTGCAGACTAACTATATACGTCGTTAGTACACGGCCATAAACTTAGATATAGAGGCATTGACTTACAGAGGCTAACAGGATGCATCCGAAAAGATTCACGGAGAAAACTATCCATTCTCTTCAATTCTTGAAGATGTGTTGACGGCAGTTTACCATTTACCATGACCTCTTCAAGCTCGGCCCGGAGTATCTCAACAGCTTCAGGGTGTACTGCCAACTCGCAAAGAATATGGTACAGCGCAGACGCCGTTGAAGGCGTCGAGTCAAAGCTAACAAGAATGTAGTCCTCGACCAGCTGTTGGATAGAAGCTTGGGCCCCTTTATATCTAGACAGCAGCATTGCAGTAAAGGGGATCTTCCCCTCATACTTTGGACGGAGCAGCTCTTTCTTGTCAGCTGTCGCCTCAAATGTCTTAATATCTTCCTTGATCATGGGCTTTAGCAAGCGCTTCATATCCCATTGGTTCTTTTTCGTTGGTAGGAAAGCCAGCGGGGATAGAAGTGGTCGTAGAAGTGGGGGGCAAGCGTTCATAACTGTCACAGCGACATGGATGACGAGGGGAGACATCATGACCGCCTTGACCCAACCCTCATTTGTGCCCAAATTGCGCCCGACAAACGAGCAGGCATTGACTTCAGCAACAATCTTGAAGGTGGACATGAGTAGATTGAACTCTTTCCACTCCGGCTGATACCCAATAATCGACTCGAAAGCCATCCGGCAATCTTGCTGGCGGTTCCACACTCGAGCTGGGAGAGATCGAGTAAGGTCGGCCATAATGGTCTTCAAGAGAGTTGGTGTCTCGGTACCGATGAAGGTCCTTGGAAGACAGAGTCAGCTCTTGATTTAACGGATGAGGATGGGAAACACATCACATGAAAAGAGACTAAACGGCACTCACTGGTCTCCATAGTTGGCAGCGTGGAAGAAGGCTTTCGCTGAAGCTGTATGCTCTGGCAGGCGCTTGAGTTCATCGAAAAACTTTGGGGGAAATATGACGAAGCTATGGCGGTTGTTCTTGGCTAGGAAGGGTGTGTCAGGATACTAGAACACATGTTAGGCCTATATCATCTAAGGCAATTCTATTTTAGGCTTTTCCCTCACTTTCTCTCTTCCTTCTTTAAGAATATCCTCAAAGTGTGAGTTGCGGCCTTCAACCACAGGAAGATCACGCGGTAGCCTTAGTCGTGATCGAGTTTTAAGATACAATGCGAGCAGCAAAACAACAGCGACCAGTGCAGTCAAAATGCTAACGGGAAGATCAGCAATAATTGCCTTAGCGAACAACTTCGCCATCTGCCATCTTGAGAGCTTCAGGGGCGCCATGGATTGGCGAATCACCCAGTACGGCTCGACTATGTTGTTCTGAATATTCCACATGGTGCAAGGTGATGTGCGTGCATAAACGATGAACAAGAGATAGACATCATAGGATCTAAGGGCTCGATTTCATACATGAAGACGTCGACCTATGCTTAGATAACGCGAGATATCGCAGAACGATGACCATAGGGTAGGGCCGTGAAAATGCATTCGTACAGTGCTTTTCTGTACTGTGCGCGATAAGGTCGGCGGTCGTGTAAGTGGGAAGAATGCAGCATTCCGATTGGGCAAAAAGCTGCCCGAAGACCGAATCGGCATTTCAGTAGACTAAATGAACTAGCGTAGGATCTCCCGCTGTCAACCATGATGAGAATCCTGACTAGCTCCCTTCCATGCCTTAATCCATTCACTTTGAGGTGGGCATAGGGGATTGGTCTCTGTGCCTATAAGAGCTGCCTAGTCAGCCGCTACGCTCAAATTATAGTTTTCGTTTTCTTTTTTTTGTATTACCATACCACTAATCTGTTGTGTTCTTTCAGTCATCACTTAATTTCCGCCTCTCGTGCGCCACCTATGTAACTACTACATGCTACCTACGATTATCAACCTATTCTTATCACATGGAGAATTGTAACTAGCTTTAGAAGTCGCTCAGGGTTCGTAGCTATTTCTTCACCTTATCCTTGAAGAATATATAACAAATCAAATTGTGTTTACCTACTTACCTATGCCCACCAGGCATCCAGATAATAATGTGTTTGTTCATCTCCTTTCTTCGCTGCCTTACGTCTACCCGTTTTCAAAGCCCGAATATGATACAATTTAGTGGCTTGGCACCCTCGATGTACTGGATAGGTACCTAGATACTTGATCTTCGAGGTCTAGGTATGTCGATCAGTTTACCACTGTCTTTCTGTTGGTGAGCTGATCATTTAGCACCAACAGAAATTCTGCTTTGGGTTAGTTAAGTACAGCAGTACATAGGCGGAGCTCCGCCAGCCTCCCTGAGGCGATCACATAAAGTACCTAAGACTTGCAGTACCTTAGTTTAGCAGCCCTACCATACACTAGCCCTACCTAAGAGACCTGTACTACCTATTACGTGTGCCGTGTTATGTGTTAAAAGTATTGTTGTTTGTGCATTTGTTTGGTGCCTAACAGCAGAGATGCTTTTTAGTAGTGGTCTCTTCTGCTTTTCACTTCTTCAAGTTTTCTCCTCTTTCAAGTCTACCAAGTTATATCCTCGTATTTTGTAGCCACATGCACACACATGACAGAGCCGACAATGACAATGACAACGGCAGACCCTATTGACGATGCACCGGTGCCGCCGACCGAGACTACCGAGCCGGTTGAGCCAACGGCGGAGAAGGGATGGAGGTTCTGGCTTATCCTCGCCTGTCTCGCGCTTACGGCATTCCTCAGCGCCCTGGAGGGCTCAATCGTTTCTACCGCGCTTCCGTCTATCGCTAGAGCCTTAAAGGCATCACAAGACTATATATGGGTAGTCAATGTTTACTATCTAACTAGGTATGTTGTTTGTATTGAGTGTCTGATGCTCAAGCCCGACTTTTGGGCTATGTAGTCTTCTAAGCTCAAGTTCCGGCCTCGCCCAAGCTCAACCTACTCCCCTTTTCTATCTCGCAAGCCATTTAACAGTCTCCATAGTGCTGCCGTTCAACCCATCTACGGGCAACTAGCTGATCTTTGGGGTCGACGATGGCTCATGATTGGCGCCGTTGCCATCTTCACCGTCGGCAGCGGCATCTGCGGTAGTGCGACCACAACCAACATCCTAATTGGGGGACGTGCTATTCAAGGCCTTGGTGCTGCAGGTATTAACAGTGAGTGGCCTAGTCCTAGTTTCAACCATGCATATAACGTATGATCCCAGCACTAACATCGAGTTTCACAGTGCTTGTTGAGTTGATTCTTTGTGATCTATTGCCTTTGCGAGAGCGAGGCCAGTTTTTCGGCGCTCTGTTCCTGTTCATTATCCTTGGCTCGGTTCTTGGGCCTTTGCTAGGCGGTCTCCTCGTCGATAGGGTTTCCTGGAGGTGGGCATTTTATATCAACATACCCTTCGGTGGCGCTTCTACTATTCTGCTATTCCTTGTTCTTCACCTGCAACATAAACCGCAAGGCAGCGTTCTCGACAAGATCAAGAGAATTGATTTTCTCGGCAACTTCATCCTGGCCGCATCCGTTGGCTCCGTCTTGTATGCCTTGACATATGGCGGTACCCGCTACAACTGGACAAACCCCGGCATAATCGTGAGCCTTGTCATCGGCCTCCTTGGCCATGTGCTGTTCCTCGGTTTTGAAGGTTCACCCTGGTGCCGAGACCCCGTCGTGCCACTATCCTTGTTCAAGAATAGAACCTCTGCAGCTGCCTTTGTTGCCACATTCCTACAGACCGTTGTCTCATTCTGGGCACTTTATTTTCTTCCACTATACTTTCAATCAGTCCAATTAGTCTCTCCAACGCGATCGGGCGTTCTGCTCCTCCCTTTCTCTGTCATCTACGCTATCGCAGCATTGGTAGGGGGCGCATTGACAACAAAGCTGGGGCGCTATCGTCTTATCCATTTTATCGGGTTCGCCGTTATGATTATTGGCATGGGAACATTCACAATATTTAACCGGAATACGCACCTCGCAGTATTGGTCGTTCTCGAAGTCATTTTCGCCTTCGGTATTGGTGTCGTGACCCCTAACCTCTTGACTGCTATACAAGCTTCCCTGCCAGATGAATTGAACGCGGCTAGCACAGGTACTTTCGCCTTTATCCGGAGCATTGGCACCATTTGGGGCGTGAGTATCCCAGCTGCTATATTCAATAATCGATTTGATCAACTCCTCCCCGAACTCTCCGACGAGAACGCCATTGCAGCGCTAGCGCGTGGAGGCGCGTATGAATCTGCTTCAAAGGCATTTGTCGATTCCTTCCCCGACGCTATTCAAGACGTCATTATCAGCATTTACGAGCGGAGTCTGATGCAGGTCTGGCAAATTGGAATTGTGTTTGCAGGTATTGGGTTCCTTGTCATCTTCTTTGAGAAGGACCTGAAACTACGCAAGGAGAGCGAGAGCCAGGAATTTGGACTGGAAACTCGCCCGAGAGCTTCGGATCCCCCTCGTAACACGACTACCACTACTCAAGAGCCGATAGTAGAGCCTGATGATCAGAACTAAGAAAGTAAGATTTATATCACGCTTGTTGAAGAATCAAGATATATCTCCCACCCTAGATACTTTTACCCTAACCCCTTATAACCCATCGCTAGATCGGAAGATCTTGGGTGATACCTAGAGTCACCTATGACCAACAATCATATAGTACCATAGAGAATTTCCATCGGATAGTATACATGTTAATAGCCGCTTTCCCATGAGGCCTACGTAGCCATATCGGGAAATACTGGTCGGTAGGCCAACAATTCGTTTCCTAATAATCAACATACTCCCCCGAGTCATCCGAATAACTAAAGCGAAGTCTTGAATTTGGCTATGTTACAAGCTTATGAGGGTATATTCCCATCGGTCAAATACCAACCCATTTGTTTACTTACAACGGATCCCTCTGTATCCCAAATGCCTTGTTCAAAAAACGATACGTTTTCTGGTTACACAGTGCAAAAGCACCCATCTTAGCCTGGAGGC
Organism: Hypoxylon argillaceum; assembly: GCA_022495175.1. Taxonomy (NCBI): domain Eukaryota; kingdom Fungi; phylum Ascomycota; class Sordariomycetes; order Xylariales; family Hypoxylaceae; genus Hypoxylon; species Hypoxylon argillaceum. The sequence goes on along the minus strand of MU378269.1, from coordinate 19,237 downwards.
TACCCTGCCCTTCGCTCTTGGGCACCCAGATCTCCTTATCCTCTTCTGCTACCGAAGTAAGGGCATCATAGCATCTCTTAGTATGGTTGTCCACGTCTAAGTAGAGCGATTTTCCCGCGCCGGACAGTAAGACGGGACACTCTACTCTAGCGAGAAAACTGCTATCTTTCTCATCTCTCCCATTTCCATCTAGAGTATACTTCTTCATGTTCAGCAGTATCGCCGCTGGGGACGATATCCCGAAAAAGGACCCTGATACGGAGATCTCCCATTTCAGCTGGAATGAGAAATACGATAGCACCGCCATCATCTTATCTACGAAACCGGAGGTAATGATCCCCCTAGTCCAGGCAGAAATGAAGAGCGGGGATACGTGCGCCGTACCGAAGTCCCACATGTCGTAGAAGGGGTCCTATGCATTATGAAGGAATTAGCTTGAGTCATGCTTTAAGATGTACGATGTATTCATCATCACACATACGATAGATATACAAGCCTTGACCCTCGGATCAGAAGCAGCTCTTAGTGCATAGTATCCTCCCATCGACGCCCCCGAGACACCGATAGAATCGATATCTAGCTCGAGCTCGGGATGCTCCCTACTATACGTCTCAAGATAATCGATGACGGCACCCGTGACAACCTCCCAATCAGGCCGCATCTCAAGCCCGTACCTCCTCAACATGATACCCTGGCCGGGACCATCGAACGTTAGAACCGCATACCCCATCCCTGGTCCCGCGGCGGGATTGAGATAAAACAGCTCCTCTTGGCACGAATCTGCGCCGCCCGTATTCACGAGGACGGGCGCCTTCGCCCGCCCGGGAATCCGCCGGCTTTTTGACGGGATGTATAAATACCCCGGTAGAACGTAGTCCTCGTATGGGATCGCCAGCACGTGCACATCGGCGTCCATGAAGGGCATCGCCTTACGGAACAACTCGCCAACTTTCTCCGCGATGGGCAATGCGCGGGAGTCCTGAACCAGCACGCCGTCCTCATCAGGCGAAGACACGTACATGTAGCCACTGGCTCGGGTGTAGTTCGACGCACGTAGGTATCCCCTTAGTGCGGCATCGCGGTCGCCATGTTGGCGCGCTTCTTCCGCGAGGGCTTCGGCGCGCTGGGCTTGGGTCCGCCATGCACTTTCCCAGGAAGAAGGGTCATCGGATTTTATCGTGCCTACGGCCTCTAGCACTTCGGCCACGTCTGCGCCGCCGTAGGCTGTTGTCCCTAGGATGCGGATTGTCTCGAAGTCGAAGAACCCACTACGTGGGAAGAGCTTGTGCATCTTGTTGAAGTGAAGCGGAATGCTAACGATTGATCCTTTACGCACTTGACTCTTAGGTGCTAAGATACGGCGTGAATGGAGGAAACCATATTTCTTTCTGTTGCCTTTCATTGATATCAGCTTATTGTAATAAATGCTTTTCTTCTCTGGTGAGTATACGCTACATAACAATTCGGCGTGTCGGAGCCGACTGTGGAGCTATTCGGTACTCAATTTGGCCTATTAAGGAAATAATTACCTAGCTCCCGCCAGTCGGATAGAAGGTTTATTAGTCTTGCATTAGCCTCGGACTAGCTGCCAAGGGGTACAATGATGTACGCGATACATCTAGTTCAGTTGGATATGGCCTGTCCATTCATTGTTAGGCCGAAGCAGAACGAAGCAGACAGGTAGCTAGATGGATTCTTGTAGTTGAACAGAACAAGGAGTGTACAACTCAACCAAGTTGTAATTTTCATGGTTACGTAGTAGATAGCGTGTAATGTTTAACATAATGAGTCTATTTCTGTTGGTATACAAAACGCGAACTATCTATCAGGCTAATGCAAACACATCGTAATCATTTAATATAGTTGCTCTTGAACAAGGGTGAGTTCTTGGGAAATGTCAGAGCTTCGGTCAACGCGACGCCCTGGTACTGCGAAAGCCCAACATGGCCACCTCTCGAGAGGGCTGAAAACCCGCTCCCGCCAACTCCCTCGCCTAGGATATACTCAAAGCCAAGATTCGTGTGCTCAGCAAAGAATGTATAATGCTTCATCTTGCTCGGGGACACAAGCTCTAGCTGATAGCCCGTGACCTTGTCCTTTAGCGTGCCGGTTACAGCGCCCCCGTAAGATTTGGTAATGATGGCGAAATCTTCAGTCTCGGACGGGGAGCCGAGGTTGCTTCTGAAGACTTGAAATCCGTCTTTGAAGAGGACTACGGATTGATGTGAAGTTCCTTTCTCGAGGTTAGAGTCAAACCCGAAGTACGTTAGCACGTAGGGCCCGAGCATAGCTCTGACCGCGTTGAGATTGGTAAGGCAAGTAAACCAGCTAGACGTTTTCGCATATTAGTTAGTACGCAGAAAACAAGATAATTACCCATGCCGATTGAAAGAAACATCACGTACCTAAATGCCGACCAGAATCGCTCGTGGCCGCCCATACCAGCCCAGGTGATCTCCTTGCCTTTGATCTCGACGTTTACATCAACGTCTCCGGCCGGGATAGGCTCCGACCAATGATAGTACGGGACCGTCACTGTTGACGCGTTCTCTGCAGGCCAAACGTACCCATCAGCAGTCAGGGGGCGCGAGCGGCTTCTGATGGTTACACGTCCCTTGACGGTATCTGAGTTTAAGTGCACCACCGCCTCGCTCATGTCGGCCTTGACGAAAAATGAGAAGCTATACCCGTCCTTGACATCTACCCAATGACCCCTTGTGCCGACCGAGCAAGTCTCTACAGACGATTGCTCCGGATAGTAGACTTCGTAGAACCGCGACCGGTCGGCGAAAGCGAACTCGATAGAAAGACGGAAGTTGCCTGTGCCCAGGATCGCATAGTTGGGATCGCGGTAGAAGCCGAATACGAAGGAAGACATGCCGTCCTCGGAAACGCCGTCGAACTCCCATTGCTCACCGGCGGATGAGTTGAGGGGGGTGATCTTGGGTAACTCGAAGCTCTCGACGGCGTTAGTGGTGAAGTCTACGATCTTCCGCCCCTTTGCCATCTCGAATGCTGTTAGATTGCTCAGCTCGCAGGACTCAGCCATGGGGACCTGGTCGGCCGAAGATTGTTGCCAATGCAGAGGCCATGCTTCTGGAGATGAGGATATTGATGAAGATGCATAGGCACTAGCTGCCAGCAGCACCCAACAATTGAGAATACGCATTGTTACCTTCCCCTTGGCGTGTTAATGTTTAGGTAAGAAAGGGAGCGTGCGGTGGCCGTAGAGGTCGAAACCAACGCGTTTCTTAAGCTGCTCATGATTTTTTATCCCTGAATTGTGCAAGCAGCCGAAAGACGGCTCCGAGTCCGAATCGGCGTATATTAGGCCACGCCGATCTGCATTAACTACCGTTTAGTTGGTCCATTCGAGAATTTGAAGGAAAAGAAGAAAGAGTTTGCGTTTTAGACTGACAGCGCGAAAAAAAGTAAAGCCAGCAAAAAAGACGATGAGCCTTCCAGCAAGCCAGACCGTCATTCTCGAAGGCGACGACCTTCGCCTGCAAATCCGCCACAATGCCCCCATTCCGGCACCTCGTCCCGACGAGCTGCTTATTCAGACAAAAGCAGTTGCGCTCAATCCATGTGATTACAAGATGCACGAGCGGTTCCCGTACCCAGGAGCCGTAGACGGGTGCGACTTCGCGGGCGTGGTGGTAGCGCTAGGTGCAGAGGCCGTGGGCTTTCGGGTCGGCGACCGCGTGTGTGGAGCGGTGCACGGATCGAATCCCTTGAGGCCGGAATCGGGCTCATTTGCAGAATACCTCGTATGCGAGGCGGAGTTCACGCTGAAGATAAGGGATGACATGTCGTTTCCGGGGGCGGCTGCGTTAGGCGGAACGGGACTGGCGACGTTGGGAATGGCTCTGTTCAAGACTCTACAATTACCGGGCACCCCGGAGCAACCGGCGGCGAAATCGGAGACGGTGCTCGTACACGGAGGTAGCTCGTCGGTAGGGACCATGGCGACACAACTTTTACGGCTGTGAGTGTATCCTGTGCGCATTTACGTGGCCCCCTTTCCTTAACCTCTCTCTCAAGACACTCAGCTTTACTCACTTACTCTATACAGAGTAGGCCATAAGCCCATAGCAACATGTTCACCAAGAAACAACGAATTAGTCCGATCGTACGGCGCAGAAGAAGTCTTTGACTACAATTCGGTCGATTGCGCAAAAGACATCAAGTCGTACACGCGAAACTCCCTGCGCTACATCCTTGACCCCTTCACTGATGCTAAGAGCATTGGTCTCTGCACTGGAGCAATGGGGCGAGCGGGCGGGAGGTATGCGTGCTTAGAAATGTATCCGGACTACCTACTAGAGCGGATGACACTAAAGGTAGGGTTTGTCATGGGTCCGGCTCTTCTCGGGCACCGGCTTGCGCTAGATTATGGCTACGAGCGCGATGAAGACCCAGAGATGCGAGCGTTCGGCGTGCAGTGGTATAAGAGCGTACAGTGGTTGCTAGACAGAGGCAAGTTGAAGCACCACCCGTTGCGTGTGCTAGATGGGAGGTTTGAGGCCATTTTGAAGGGCATCGACATGTTGAAAAACAAGAGCATTTCGGGCGAAAAGCTGGTCGTGGTTATTGATCGGGATTGATTATTTTAAACTCTCTAATTCTCACACACACCAGCATAATACACCAATCAATCAGATGTAGAAGGCTTATTTCTGACAGTTCACACGCGAAAAGTTCCACGCAACAAATGTTTCGCCTCTTTAGGACACTAGAAATGAAGCTTGTAAATAACTCTGAGTCCCCTAGATAATCTACGTATTTACCAACCTTTAGAATCCCGATAAATATCACCTGTTTAGGTTGAGCGATTCGGTGTCCGAGTCCGAAAATACTTAGGTAGCACATTAGCAGCCGCCAAGCCACTATAGTATAGCGATCACAGACGGGCTATAGAATGCTCTTCAGCAGGGGTGGTTTCCTGGGTACCGTGATTGATGCTCTATCTAAGGGGAAATCGACTCGCCTACATGAGTACTTCATAAGCTAATGATTTATCTTTACCCTTCACTCACACCTTTTCTCTACAGCAACCAGTTTTTCTACAACTGTTAGGCACAATGATAACCTTAGCTATCTCGGCCGCCGTGGCCATATTCTTATTAATTGTCACTCGACTTTTGGCAGGCGACCCGGCTCCGACGAAGAAATCACTTAAGCACATTCCCGAGCTACGATTCGAGAAGCACGACACGGAGGAAAGATACGTATCTGAGTCGCGGAATCTCTTGCTTCGTGGATATGATAAGTATCTTCGACATGGTATCCCGTTCCAGATGCGAAATCCGGTGCCCGAGTTAGGCCCGCAGGTATTCCTCCCGCTCAAGTACCTCGATGAGGTTAAGACTGCGCCTACATCGCTTTTCAGTTTCGAGGTATTCTCGGAGAAGCTATTCCTTCTGAACTACAGCGATGGACCACAGCAGACGAAGGGCGCGGCACATGTCATCCGTGTAGACTTGAACAGGAATTTAGGTATGTATATTTCGTACACTTCCAAAGGTTTCGCGAATTCTCATACACTATTTACGTTACAGGAAAACTAGCAACCGGCATGTACAATGAGGCCATAGCGGCGTGGGATGCCAAGGTAGCTTCTGGTGACTGGACCACTTTTCCAGCATATGAAACCCTTAGCAGCGTCGCAACCCAAGTCAATTCATATGCATTAGTTGGCTCTTCGCTATGTCGAAACCCTCAGTGGATACAGATCTCTCTGCAATGCGTGGTGATTGTTTTCGCCGCGGCGAAGGCGATCCGAGATAACTATACGCCTCGTTGGAGGTGGCTAGCTCGGTGGCAGAGCGATGCGCCTGCACAGCTTCGGACAATGCGTGTACAAGCAGTCGATCTTCTCACGCCATTATATGACGAGAGAAAGGATGCGTTAAAGAACAAATCAATCCAGGACAGCTCTACGTATTTAGATAGCGTGAACTGGCTTTTACAGCTCAAGTCGTCAGACACGTCGATAGAGAAGGTCGCAGATCAAGAGCTGTTTCTCGCCATCGCCTCTACCCATACCACGTCTTCTACTCTAACATCAGTTCTATTCGACTTGTTAGCACATCCCGAGTACCAGGAGGAGCTGCGGGCTGAGGCAAAGGAAGCCTTAGAGGAATGCAGTGGAGAATGGACGCTGCAGCGGCTTGCGAGAATGAAGAAATTGGATAGCTTCATGAAGGAGTCTAACAGACTCAACCCCATCGGATTTAGTAAGTTGGGAGCCCGGCATGCGTAGTTCAATGTTGGTTTCTAATACATAGATATAGTCGCTGGCCAACGTATTGCCGTCAAAGCGCACACCTTCAAAGACGGCCTGCACCTCCCCGCCGGCACGGTATTCCAATTCGCAGCCGACGCGGTCCATCACGACGCGGCCTACTATCCCGACCCGTATAAGTTCGACGCCAAGAGATTCCTGCGTATGCGCGAGGCGGTAGACCCGAATCGCTTTCACTTTGCGTCCGTGTCGGACACATCGCTTAGCTTTGGAGCGGGGACGCACGCTTGTCCTGGCCGCTTCCTCACAACCATTACCATCAAAGTGATACTCGTCGTGCTGCTGACGAAATACGAGGTCAAGCTAGGCGGTGATAATGACAGGAGACCGGCGAACCTTTTCCATCACTTTAACCTTCGTCCTGATCCCACGACTAGTATTATGGTGAGGAGGACGACTTAGATAGAATATTAGATTTTATTTATTTATGCTCCCATCTCAGGTTAGCTACAGAGCTTTACGTAAAGGACATTGGGTACAACGAAAGTCTTGCCTATAATTATTCAACGTCGGGTTCTGATGACTGGGTATTAACTATGCTGGCCTCGGGGTTCATCCCTGCACTAGCGGCAAGATACTCGTGGTCTACAGTCGCTTATGTTGTCTGATAGTAGTTTTGAGGGAAAGCAGTTTTTTCTACGTCACCGATTTGGAAATGAAGTACGAGACAGCTGGTGAATATATATGGACATTAATTCTACGTATCTAACGATAACAGTCTGCGCCTGTTCTCCCTAAGCCAATGATAAAGGGAAATGTGAGGTAGGGGTGTTGATACTCTAAAGAGTCCATTACTATACTAAGTAAGACGGGGCTGTGTGAAATGACACTTATAAGCAAACCCTAGAGCGTCTCATCAAACAATGTCTTGGGGTGGCATCAGCAAGATATTACACTACATACGGCCCGGCCCGAGCGCTCCATATTTTAAGCGTAGCGTAGTCCTTCCGTGTAGGTACATGAAAATAGGCTTGACAGGCCAAAAGGATGTTGTATTGGAAAAGAAGGTCTGTAGCTGTACCGGCAAGCTCGCCAAAACTGTAGTAGTCCCAATACCCCACACCTTCTTATTCACACCTACCCCCCTACATGAGCCCACGAAAGGCGACTACCTAGGTAGACCATGTTCATGGTTCAGTAGTGAAGAGAACTGTAATTAGCAGCAACAAATTAGCGTGACTAGGGGAAGAAGCCGAAATCCAGTGGTTTGATAAAAGATTAACACCGCCAGGTTCCGGATAAGGTTGGGACCCAATGACTTGTATTTCCCGTTTCTTCGCCTCGCGTTCTGATCGCCGGGTGTAGTTATTGATAATAGCTTTCTCGGAGATTGCAGCCTATCTTTACACGCTATGGCTAGGAATGTATGTATCTACGTAATGGTATATAGTTCTTGTCTCGTCTTTTCCTACATCTCCAGTAAACTTTCCAATTCTATCCTTCTAGTCTATGTGGAGCTAGCTAGTTCATCCGTTCGCCCTAAACATATTCCGCTACTCCTTCTTTGAAAAAAAGAACGGATCGGTTTACCATCCCCTAGTGTGGATGATGAATTTATACCACGAGGCGTATTTTTTTCTCATATGTTTCAGGAAAAGCCAGCGTGGTGGTTAGTCCTCAATTGCGAGCGTAACGGAGAGGCGGGGAAAGCATGAGGATTGAGATCTCTTCGTGTTTCAAACATTAATTTAACGTGACGTCAAGGAAAACATCTTCCACGTATTCCAGGCCGAATCTAGTGGGCAGTTAACAAATACCGCGCGCATGTAGATAATATATCGTTGTAGTGCGAGCACTGAGTAGGGAAGTGGTAAATATCGCGGCGCTATATAGCGCCAGAAGCCCGAGAGAGAGGGAGTCACGATTTCATGTGGCTAGGTAACGTGTATCGCCCGATTAGAGGTGAATCTGCACTTTGCATTTGCAATATGCAAATAGTCACTAGTTTAACTAAAGGGTTTGTCAAGCAAAATTGCTAGCGAGTTTCGCAAGATGACGTGTAGAGCGTTCAGAATAGTAGCATAGTAGGTAGGTATGGACAGCATTATTCTAAGGTCGATGGGAAATGTTGACGTGGGGTGTCGTATAGACGGACTCCTCAATGTTTCTTCTTAATCACATGTCTGATGCTCTCCATTGTCTGCTTCACCATGGCAAATCTCTCGCCACCAGGATTCTCAGACTGAGGGGTCTTCATTTGCTTGAAGAGGACATCAAGAAGAGCCGACGCGCACGAGCTGTCGAGAAGCCCGCGCCTTTGTGATGTTGCGTTGAGCGCGGGGTCTTGCGGCTCGGAAATGACGCTAATACCCAGCACCTCTTCGATTCGTTCGAGCATTTTACAGCTGATACTCATGAGGATCTCCATCTGCAAGTCTCGGTGCTTGTTGAGGTAGAAGCCGCCAATATGTAGCCCTGGGAGGACGGGTGGAATGAGCGATCCGAATAGCTTCTCATTTGTTAAGAGAGCTTCTTGTATCTTGGAGAATATCGTCTCATAGGTCTGCAGCAGCAAGTTGTAGCAGGTGAGAATATGCAGTGTCATGGTCATGTCAATAGGTAGCCAACTACCGGGTTGCTGCGACACCGGTGTCATTATGTTCTGATTTTGATATGGAGTTGGATCTCGGGTCGTCAAATCATAAAACGAGGGATCCTTCGAAGACAGACGAGAGAGCTCACCTTCGTCACTAAACTCGGAATACGAGCATTCTGACTCGGCATAAGGGTATACCTCTGATCTCATACTTTGCAAGAGTTCTAAGAAGACCTGTGAGCCCTCCAGCACTCTGCCAATAGGGCTACTCGGCACTAGAGGTTCCACCGAGCATGTTGGGTTCCCAGTCTCACAACGTGTGAGATTGGACACGATATCAGCAGCAGCTATCGAATTTACTCCCTTAAAGTCTCTCAGGATGCGAGAGTTTAGATCCAACAGGCGGTGCAAGTGGTCCTCTCGGGAGGCAGCCGTCTTCCCCTCCGCCGAAGAAATCGCGTCCTCTATACTCGTGTCTGGCACGATTATGGAAGCACCACCCCCTGCGCTTGATACTTGTTCGAATAAAACATCCATCATCAACGGTGCATCGCCCAGCTTGGCGCAGGACTTCGGAATTGGGGATAGCGAGAAGCTTGTAAGATCGATAACGGGGGAGCCATTCCGAAGAAAGCCAGGGTCCTTGTCTGTGCCGAACTGCACCGGATCCGCAAACCCTAGAGAAAATGAGTGTGCGTCGTCGAAGCCATGCACCCCGAATCCCATGTGGCCCCCGTCCGTCAGTCTTCGTTTCCTAGAACGCGGATCACACTGGTCTTGGATTTCGGTGCGGGTGTGATAGTCTGACTCCGATGGCGGCGTTCGATGCGTGTTATCAGCCAATGTTCGCTCGTGTATCACGACGGAGTTCCCTCCGGTAGCCTCTGGATACGGCGTTTGTTTCGGGAAGAGTGGTTGCAGAGATGTATGATCGGACTGGGGCCTGGACAGGGGTCCTGCGTTTGAAGATCGACCATCCTTAGTAGTTTTTCGCGACGTGGGCAGCGAACTGATACATTCAGCGCCGGCTTTCACACATCGTTCGCATGGCTCTAGTGTTGGGTCATCGCCCGACTGCGTGGTTCCTGGCCTAACACATCGGAGTTTCTGGCCACGACACCTGTCGTAGGCATTATTAGTTCGATATGAGCACCGTAGAACATGAGCATGAACAACGCATACCTATCACATGCGCTTCTCCTCGAGTTTTCTATATCCATAGCGACCCCAAACACCCCCAGGATTGGGTGACTTGGCGTGTCTTGCTTTGAAACGCCCTACGAATAGGTCAACTCCTGTTAGGTAACACTAGAGTAACGTATCGACGAACCTTTTATTCTAATTGTGTTGTCCACAAGGTTAGCCGCGACATAGTATTGATATATGGGAGTTATTATTGAACTAAGAATATTCTTGCTGCCCTCGTGTTGAACTAGGGACCATTCGAGACCGCCGTCGTAAGAATCGGCGTAGCATTGCCCTTGATATCAACGAATAGAACTAGCTAGTTGAGATACATGGCAAGCGGCCTTTGATAATCTTCAAGCACGTGTGCAATGCAGTTGGTTAATGGCTTACAGCCAACGCCTTTTTTTTTCTTCTTCTTAGCCCTTCTAAGGAACCAAAGCAAGAAAGTAACCTTATGGGTAACGTATGGTGGGTACTCGTACTCTGTACATATGCGGATATACCCTCAGTCCTGTCTATGGGGCACGCTTTTGATCCGCAGATCCAGGGCTCTGTCCAGGGGTTAAACCCGGCTGCAGATCTGCACTAAGCATCCTTGCACCCTGCTCGGCAGAAACGCGGGAACTAAGTAAGCCTTCGCACTGGGTATCCGGAAGTTCTACTAGCTAGGTAGTATCGAGCCAACCTACAGTTTGAATGTTGTGCTACTGTGGAGGGTAAGAACTAAGCTGATGCTAGTGAGGTGGAGAATATTGATGGCGTCATACTACCAGTCTAGCCATCACCACTCTGGCAGCTTGGATGGTTCATGGCGAGCTACTGTGCACGGACTGCTACCGATGTGTGTGTGGGTCTGACCTGTGGGTCATGTGACAACCACCCTTCAGGCAATAGGTATCTAGAGGCTTCGCATTTATAAGCTTACAATAAAAACGTCATTGAAAGCTGTTTATACCTAATTCAGCGGTAGATTCACTGTTGTTCTATACACACAGAACCTCTATCCAATAGACGCCGTCCAGGGATCAACTTTCTCTTAATGCTAGCCGGTGGTGAGGCGCCCGAAGATTCCCCTTTTCGAAGCGCTTTAGCAAAAAAGCCACGGGAAAGTCCATTTTCTAGCTCAAGCATTTCGTTGCCCAAAGCCTCGAAGCCACAGTCTCTGCATGAACTAGTCAGTTTTCAAGTGAAGATCAGACTCTCGGACTTTTCTTACTTAGGCAACTCCGCATAACATCGTACATGCATGGAGCCACACTATGAGTAATTATAAAAGTTACCAGAGGAGGCGCTACGAAGGCCTCAGCTCTTTTACTTTCGCGTATCAACTTGTGGGTATCTTGCTGCTGTATAGATAAACTACCATAAAGCGGCGAGCCGGTGACTAGGCACGCCTCATGCCCATAGACACCATTACTCGCAACGGCCGATGGAATTAAACTGTATGACACTGTGATTTTGGATGCTCGGGTATAAACAGACTAGATCACAGTAATGGTGAGGGAGGATATTAGTCAGGAGAGAATATTAGCTAAAACCCGAACCCTGTTGGCCTTTACGATAAAGTTCTTGTCGCAACAAATATCTGACCATGCGCATGCAATATACATGTAAGGTACATGCAGAGTGTGCATAGCATAGCATTGGCGCTTATCAATTTTGTTTAGTATTGACAAGAAAAATTGACTAATTGAATTCTATTTAAATCGATGGAAGGAATACGCGCTGTACCTACTATAAATCAGGAGTAGTCGTTAATTTGTTGGTGATGTTGCGCAAGCGTTGCATACGGCGGTGTGATATGGTTAAGTTAGAAGTAAATAGAGAGTAGGCTATACGTGACTGGATCTAAATATTCAGGCAGCGGTTGAAGAAAGTGCCAAGCTAGTAACTTGCCTTAGCCCGTCATAAAGGAAGAAGGAAATGGCAGAAGATTGCGACAGCCAAAAAGAGAGAAACATGTTGTCAGGGATGTCGACTTAGCGTATTAACCCCGTAGATCGGCATAATTGCCGACACGCTATCCGATTCTGACGTTGTCCTTACAGTGGGGAAGCACCTACATATACAGGCCCTAGATAGTGGCGCACGTACCGGTGAGGAGATCCAAAAAGACAAGGTCTCGCAAAAGGGTTGTATTGGTTATAGAGAGTCCAGTGTGGCTACTGGGTGGAAGAATAGGCTATATAGTGTGCCAAAACCTTCTACTGTGCCTTCTTCTCCTAGCTGATCCGTGCAATCTTTATATCAGTTAGGATCTAGATAGCAAGAAGACTCTGGGAATATGCGAAATATGACCCTAGTGTGTACGGGCCACTCGGCAGTCATCTAACTGCTCGCCACTTCCGCTTCTAGGACTCGAGTAGGGCTCATGCTCCCGTCAATATATGCTTTTTTCCAACCAATCCGTGCAAGCCTATTGAGTCAATAAATATGTGGGATGGGTGAGAAGGAGGGGTAAGTGGGATAAGTTAGTAAAATGGGCAAACAAGTGAAAATCCTTCATTAACAACTATATTATTATGAATAAGTGTATAAATAGCGTTAATAATAAATACCGTACACTAGTTTGTATTTTATTGAATAATTTAACATTTAAATATATAAAGTAAACTTTTTCAAATTATAATTCATAATATTTAATATAATATAAATCTTAGCTTTAGTACGTCCACTATGGCCTTTAGGAGGCATTGGCTTTTATTGTATTACAGAAGACCCCTAGCGTTAAATATTATAACAGCAAAAACAACAACACAACCACGCCACAGGCACTCTTGCCGACAGCTAGTCTCCCAATTGCCACGACAAACCATTGTAAGAGCAGTGGCTGTGAAACGCTAAAGCAGTCTCTAGTACAACTTGAATATCTAAGCTCTTAATTCTTGGTGACACCTATATAGTTGGTTATCTAGACGTGGGCCTAGGCAATTCGTTGGAATAACATCACTACAGACCAACACTGTAGCTAATACCCCTCCATGTGATCGCATCAATCATTTTAAACATAGATGTATAAAATATACATGATTCTAGGATCATAAGCCGGCGGTAAACGAGTGCTTACATCTTAAAATTAACTAACCACTTCACAAAACCGCAACACGTTTCTAGGTTTCAAGTAAACTGGATCTATATTAATGTATTCGCTCTCATAAGTTGCCCTGCTTACCTCATCATGCCACTATATCTGCGGTGGAAAGGGTCAACGGGACGCAAAGGCTAACCGAACAATCACTTGATACCTGCATGCGTATCAAGTAATCCTGAGAGACGGGATCGAAGATCCTCAGCTTTAATCACGGTCCTACAGCTAGGTTCGAGGCGCATCAAACGGCATCCTAGAGGTAACCGAAGCCGAAGGTAACTACAGGCAAGAGGCTAGGTGGAGGATAAAGAAACCATGGAATGCTACCTACCCGATAGGAAGTTCAATCATCTGAGCATAACAGCCGACGCCACTCCGAGATGAAAAGCCGTATTTGTAAAAGGCCTAGAAGTGATAACATATCAATAACTAGGAAATGTAAATCATAGGACACCTAGGTGTTCCATAAAGTACTGAGTCATATTCTAATCGAGCTATCTTACAGGTGGTGAGCTGCTGCCATAACTGGAGAAGGTATATTGTTATGACCTAATAAGTGCTGGTGCAGTAGCTTGCTTACCCAGACACCGTGGCTGCATATAGTTACAAGGGTGTATTGCTGGTTACTTCTTGTCAGCAAAGGCATTATCCTAAATACAGAGTTGCTTAAGCTTGAAGTAATTGGTGTTTTGATTGGGTCTCTATAGGTTGTTTGCAACACAATATTTGGAGTAGTTTACGTCTTGTTACACATCTGTGTTTTTAGGGATCAGATGAAGAAGGTTCGTTTCTCAACAATATCCCGTGAATCGATCTCTGTTTAGTGAACTGATGTATATAGATAATCCTTTAACATTTCTTACTTGATGTACCACGGTTAGTTTTCCCAAGGGATATGATTTGATATTGGACTTTCTATGTCGATTTACTTAGCATTTTATTGGGTCTTTCAACTCTTCAACTAGGGGACCTTTGCATACCTTTATCATCCCCATGCAGATTTGCCTGCCCCATACTAGGATCGGCTAGCATTACGCATATATGACCCACTCGGTCTACAAAACGACAGCAACGATGAGAGTAGGCATTGCTCGGGCTATTTCAACCAATCGGCGTGGGCGCTTACGATTTACCTGGTCTCCCGCTCCTCATGTCAATTCGGTGTGGGTTGATGAATCCCGAGCCACCGAAGTGAGGGGAGACCGGGGGGATAAGTATCTCACTTATCTAGGTAACCACGTTCTTATGAGGGGAGTCGGGTAGGCTGCCGACCGTTATCCCCGGTCCGAGCCCGGATGGTCGGACGACTGACGTAATGAGAGAGGTTTCAATATTATAGAAAGTCGGAATTGCAGTGATTGTAGGAGGGGCGATTATTTCCGGACCAGGGCGCGCTTCGCAAGTGAGCAAGCAACCTCACCGAGCGGAAACAAAGAGGGCCGTAACTAGACGTGGTTAGTTAGTTCGGTAGTCTCAATACAATACACGTGTTAAAGTTTGACTCTCGCGTCCTAAAGCTTGTATAATTCCACGCTTGAATATTCTGTTAAAACGGTGTACTGAGAAGGAAAAATGTCTTACTCTCTGATACGCCCATACGCATTCCCCGTTAGTCTAGTCGTATTAACCGTTGGGTCAGTGGTGACTATTGTGCAACGGTGGGCTTCTAGCAAGAAGTCAAACATGGCGGTATCAGGTCCAGTACACCCGCTAAAAACCCTCTCTTTGGACACAGAAGAAATAACAGCCAAATATGAAGTTGAGAAGAAAAAACGTGTTCGGCAGGACGGCGTAAGCCAATTCCGGCAGACCAAGGGAAACCTCACCCATTTCAAAGATGATATCAAAGCGCCATTGGTAACCCGTGATCCCATTACCAAAAACACCAAAGTGGTCATTTGTGGAGCCGGGTTTGCAGGTCTAGCCACGTCAGTTAAGCTGAAGGATGAGGGTGTCGATGACTTCGTTGTCGTTGACAAAGGAGCTGGGTTTGGAGGGACTTGGTACTGGAACGACTATCCCGGTAGGTTCATTTCTCTAAACAAGGCTTGCACAGCTAACATTGAGGATACAGGGGCCGCATGTGACGTTGAATCGTATATGTATCTGCCGTTTCTTGAAGAAACAGATTATATTCCAAAAGAACGGTTTTCGTACGGTCCCGAGATTCGTGAGCAGGTTGAGCGAGTAGTTGTGAAATGGGGGCTAGAGAAGAACGCCTGCCTCTCAACGGAAATCACCTCTATGCTGTGGGATGAGTCTCTACGCCGTTGGAATGTGCGCACCAACCATAATGATCATTTCGTCTCCCAGTTCGTAGTATTAGCTACGGGCACATTCCATGAACCGAAGCTGCCAGGGATACCTGGGATCGAAGACTTTGAGGGCCATCACTTCCATAGCGGACGATGGGACTACGACATTACAGGCGGCGGCCCCACGGGAAATATGACCAAATTGGCGGACAAAAAAGTTGGGATTATAGGTACTGGCGCCTCTGCCGTGCAGCTTGTGCCACAGCTAGCCAAGTCTGCCCAAAAACTATACGTCTTTCAACGCACTCCTTCTTCGATTGGGCTGCGTGCAAATACCAAGACAGACCCGAACATGCGTGTCTCACTGAAGCCAGGCTGGCAACAGGCAATGATGGACGACTTTGCCGATATCATGCAAGGGGAGCTGTCCGACAAGGAGTGCTCCGGAGTCGAGGGACTCGAAGCATTAACCATGAGGGAAATATATAGAGAGGCGAAAGAAGTTGGCGCGACTATACAACCGGAAGAGATCCCACAACTGCTGCAGCTCGCCGACTTTCGGCTAATGCACAAGCTTCGAACACTAATCGACGATACTGTCAAAGACAAACAAACGGCAGAAAGGCTGAAGCCTTGGTACTCTTTCATGTGCAAGCGGCCGGCGTTTCATAACGATTACTTGGAAGCCTTCAACAGCCCCAACGTAGAGCTGGTCGACACAGACGGCCAGGGAGTCTCTCATCTCACGAAGAATGGCATTGTAGCTAACGGCAAAGAATACGACGTCGATATCCTCGTCTACTCGACGGGGTTCGATTTTGAGACCGGTGTTGACTTTAATCGCAGAACGGGCATTAAACTTATTGGAACCAAAGGGGAGACCCTAGACGAGGCATGGTCAAAGAAGGGTCCGTTAACCTTATTCGGTCTACACATCCGAGACTTCCCCAACCTGTTCTACATAGGTCCGGCCCAGTCCGGAGTGACGGCTAACTGGACTCATACCACCTATGTCGCCGGCCAGCATATCGCCGAGACGGTTTCGGCCGTCGTGAAAGACGGGTCGTTCGACGTCATTGAGCCTACGGAAGAAGCTTCAGAAGACTGGGGTAAGCAGATAGACGAGGGGGCCGAGATGCGGGCAGCATACGCGAAACTATGTCCGCCAGGGTACTACAACAAGGAGGGGAAGGCGGATGAGCTCCATTCGCGATTGGGATATTTCCCGAAAGGCATCATGGCTTGGAGTAGAATCCTAAAGGAGTGGCGAGAAGAGGGATCAATGAAGGGTATGGAGAAGCGATAAATGGACATACTGGTCCGATGTCTAGCAGTAAGCTAAATTTAGATATTTATCGGTGCTAGAGACACTTCGCATGGGCTTCATTAGCCGCCATAGTGGTAGTCGCCCATAAGGGATCAACGAGTGACCTTGGAGGGAATGAGTGTGATAATGGGCTAATCGTAGTCTGAATCATTCTTCCAGCACGGATCGTTCCTCCGGTGGACGCGCTCATCATGCCACCATCTCTCCTCCGCCTCCTCCTCTCGCTTCATCTCCTGCCTATATATTTCCTCTTCATGCCTCTCGTAATCTTCGTAATTGTCAAACTCATACCTGTTATCCGTAGAGGTCCAAATCTTTTTACCCATATCTTTGAGCTCGATACACCATTTGGAGCTCGGCATCCGCTGTATCAAGCTCTCGTGGTCAGCAATGTCCTCCTCATCAATACCGTATTGGCAAAGGATCACAGTAACCTTCTCCAATGAGTGCATAGCCTTGAAACCCCTATCATCTACTACTTTTAGCATCGCCGCCCAAAGATCAATATCGTAGAGAGGGAGCACACCCTCCGGCCCACAGGTCATCTCGATGGTTCTCAAGTCGGTACAATTTTCTCGGATAAGCTGGAGGATTTGGGTATGCTCCACATTTAGAGTAGGCTCTTCCCGGGGCGCGAATGAAGTGAAGAAATTGATGTTGATATGTCGCAATAGGTGCGTATTCTGCCCAATTTGGCGAAGGAACGGCGCGATATTGAAACGAAGTATGTAACACACACACACTGCGCACTCTAGAGAACCAACCATAGTTATAAAAATCACTTCTAAAGATTTAAAGCTTAAAAAAATAATAAATAAATAATGCAAATATATATTTAAATATAACAAACTTTTAAAAAAAGTTATATAAAAAATATATTAATTATTTTTAATTAGTTATAAAGTAATTATTTTAAATATAAAAAAAAAAAAACTAAGTTTTAATAATTTAATTAATTTAATTTTTATATAATTAAATTATTTATATTGTTTTAAATTTCTTTAATTAAAATATAGCTGTTTTTAATATATTTTTAATTTAAAACAAATTAAATAAAAATAAATATAATATAAATTTTTTAATAAATTAAAAATATAGCAATAAATATAAAAATTAATATATAAATTAATTTAATTTTTTTAATTTTAAAGCTTAAATTAATATATTTATTTTTTTAATTTATTTAATTTAATAAACAGTTTAATTTTATATTATTATTTTTGTTTTTTAATTTTATAAAAAACTTTATTAGTTTTTTTAATAATTTATATATTAATTTTAAATTAGTTTTAATTTTATTATTATATAAATGTAATAAATTAAAATTGTTTTATTAAATTGATTTATTTTTTTTATAATTAATAATATAAAGTTTTAATATTTTTTAAAACTAATTTTTTTATTTTTTTAATATAAAAATTATTATTAAAATAATTTAAAATTATTATATAATTATATTTAATATTAATTTTATATTTAAATATATTATATTTAAATAATAATAATTTATAATAGTTAAATCGAAAAAAAAAAAAGTTAATTAATAAATATAACTAATTAATTAAAAAGTAAAAAAAGTAATAAAAATAGTTAAAAATAAAAGTTATATAAAGTTTTTATTAATTTAATATATATAAATTTATTAAAAAATATAATATTTAAATTATAATAAAATAAATTAAATATTAAGTTTAAATTATTATTTAAAAATAAAAAGTTAAATATAAATATAAAAAAAATTAATTAGTTTTTATTAAAATTAAAGTTTTTTAATTTAATAAATTTAAGTTTTTTTTTAATTTTGTTTTTTTTTAATAGCTTTTTTAGTAATTTTTGCTTTTTTTATAACTATTTTTGTTTTTTTTTTTTTAATTTATAAAACAGTAAACTATATTTTTTAGTTTTTTTTTTATAAAAAAAAAAAATAAATATTTTAGTTTATTTATAATATATCTATTAATAACTTTTTTAAATTTATTATAAAATTATTAAATTATAAAATATTTAATTAATATTTAATTTTTTATATTTAAAATTGCTAGTTTTTTAAAGTTTGTTAATAATATAATAATATAAAAAATGTTTATAAAACTATATTTTTAATTGTTTTATTAATAAAAAAAAATAAATAAAATAAATTATTTATAGCTAATTTATATTAATTTCTATAATAATTTTAGTATATTATATTAAATTAAAAATATATATAAATTGTGTTTATAAATTAATAAAAGCAATATATTAATAATTATGTTTTTTAATATTAAATATTATAATTTTAAAAGTAATTTATTAAATTTATATATTTTACTTTTTAATAAAAAGTTTTTTAATATTATTTAATTTAATTATATAATATAAATTATAATAAGTTTTAATTTTAATTTTAAATAATATATTAAAATTATAACAAATTTTATTAATAAATAATTTTATATAAGTTTAAATTTTTATTTTAATTATTTAATTATATTTTTTTATTTTTTATATAATAATAAATAAATAATATTTTTATTAATTAATTTATTATTTATTA